>KN502547.1:18013-28977 GCA_000787155.1 Scartelaos histophorus | reverse complement strand
AAAAAATATAGAGATAACCAATATAGAGAAACCACATGATTATCGATGTCTAGTTTCCAAAAAAAATGCCTATATAAGCTCTTATCCCACCTACTTCAGACATTTGAGCGACTAAAGTCCGCACCCATTTAATAGTCTTAATATACTTAATGTATATGCAGATGTGTCTCTTTACAGATCTATGATAAAGCTGCTAACGTGAGTCACTGTGTTTGATGATCATGACCTGCTCTCACACATGTCACCACCGCGACAATGGGCAATTAACATGTTGGTGTAAAGTGCGACCTTGTGACTGCTCCTCCCTCCCCACGCCCAAGGTTTAGGTTGTTAGTCAGACACAGGCCCTCAGCTTTAGACTGCTGTGGTATCTAGTTTACCAGAACATCTTTATGGAATTAAACTATTGCTACTATTAATACTGCTACTAGAATTACTACAACTGCAAACTATAGACAAACTCCTACTACTTCTGCTGCTGCTCCTACTAATATTGTTACTATTAAAGTACTTACTCCATACATCAGAATCAGAAAAGTTTTACTGCCGATGTCACTGAACAATATTCACCACCAAGCCCTATGGTGCAACTTACATTCAATTATTTTCGACATTTTGTGACTTGAAAAATGTGAGTCTTCTTGCATAATATCCACCCAGTCTTCTAAGATTACATTTCCCATGATGCTTTGGGGTGTATGCATATCGTATTGTGATGTATAGCTTCCTTGTGCGTCTTTACACACCCATCTATCGCGTCTATTTAAAATGGCAAGGACAGCTGACAAAAACGCCCATTACATAACAAAAAAGAGATATATTTGGTTAGCATTATATCATGTTAAAAACAGATTAAAACAGATATAATTTTAGGTGGGTTTTGTTTTTTCCTCATTTGTTTTGTGCCACTGCTTTGACTTAAAATTTCAACTTCCAGGAAATGCCAAAAATAGTAATTTGTACCACAGTTTGTCTTTGTACTGAACGTTTGGTGTCTCCTGGTGAGTAAGGTTGAGCAAAAGTGTAAAAACAAAGATAAGAAAAAAGAAAAATCCCTATCTTATTTAAAACTAATGTTTCAAAGTTAGAAAAACATAGAAAGAAAGATTTCAGACATGCTCTAAGCCAGAAGTCTCTAAACTCTTTTCTGATTAGCACTGGTAATAACAATAAACATTTTTCCTGTAATAATAGCGCTAAATGCATACAACTCTTAACCATACTTTGAAATGAATCCACAATACTCGTGTTGAAATAAAACTCTTTGAAGATAAATACTATTTAGCAGAGGGCTAAACCATACAGGAAGAAGATGCTTATGCTGTTTGGTTAAGCTCTTCCTGACTTACAAGATATTACTTATTAAATGTGTTGGCCATGTTTAAAGGTTCAATATGTAACTTTTCTGCTTAAGTCCATGGAGATGTTATGTTCCTCAGTATCTCATTAAACACAATTGTCTTGCATTTGTTCAATTACCAATGTTTTATAGATGGAAATGATTTTGTGCAGGATTACCTCTCCATCGTGGGCTTGTCTCCAAATTGTGAATTAGTCCTGCTTTAGACTTGGTCAGGGTCTGGTTCTGGATAGAATTTGCATATATACATACATACATACATACACAACATGAGGGGCAATTTGGGTTCTGCTTTGGTTTTGTCTTTGTTCCTGGTTCATTTATAGGTTCAGATCTGGTTCAGGTTTATAGGTTCAGAGCTGTGGTACATGGATGGTGCGTTAGTGGCGCCATTATACTTAAACAGTGTTATTCTCAACACTGTTTCTAGTTAATAAACTTTTTTGGAAAGCACTAGTACATTCCTACGTCATGGCGAGGGTCTCTGGTCCCCATGGACATGTCACTTCTTCAGGTCACTTAGAGGATACTCCAGCCCCTTCGCCAGCTTCTGCACATGGATCTATTCAAATAACTTAACTTAGCCTAATAATATAAACGTGAAAACTGACATGTTTGTATAATATGATAAAAATATTACAATCCTCAAATGGCCCCCAATGATCTGTGTGTGAATGAGTGAATGAGGGTCAGGGTGGGACACAGAGGAAGCAGCAGACATGAACCCCACTTCCTGTGAGAGATTCTTGCCCTCTGTTTGTAAATGTGGTTTAGTTATAGGCTGAGGGGATGAGGCCTGCACTCACATCCTGCCTGTCACACACAAGCACGCACACACGCAAATACACAAACCCAGAGGAGCCGTATACATGTGATAAAACCTCCTGATAATGTGGAACATGCACAAGCCGACGGGCCCAGCAAAAGATTTCAAACATGTCATGATTGTGTTTTATTTAGTGAAATGGTCAAGTGAATAGAATCACTGATAAAATAGCATAATGTAAATATGGTCAGATCTCTTGAAAAATACATAAATATCATTCATAGCAAACAAGAATCATAAATTGTCCAAAACTTTTACAGGCAAGTTTGCATTATGATAATGAATGATAATTATCTGTGACTTCATATTATCTTAACCACAAGATGATCTGTTTTATAAACTGTAACATTGCTGATGTTTGGTGGTTATGATCTGACACTTAAGACTTTAATACATAAGACACATAAGACACTTAGGACTTTAATTGTCGCTACAGGCCCTATGAAAATTAAAGTTTGAGATAGCGCTACTGAGCCATTTTTCATTATAAAACTTCACCCAAAGTACAGCACTCTCCAAGAAGCTATTTTTCCTGATTTCATGTTTAGAGAACTGGATGTGCTCTTGATCACCAGCAGCACACACTTTTTTGAGTTTAACTACAAGAGAGTCAGGAAAATGAGTATAAGTTTGATCTTGAGCAGTCAGACTTGCATGGCTTAATCTTTAAGACAAGATATTATCACATATCACTAGCAGGACCAATGCCTTCTTCTGTGCCTCATCAGCACAGTGTGGAGGGTTTGTGGTCAGACCAGCTTCTTGTCAAAGCCTGATCTTGTCAGATCTCAGAAGCTAAGCAAGATCAGTTAGTGCTGGTTAGACCTGGTTAAGACTTGGATGAGAGACCACTGGGAAAAACAGGTGACACAGTGAGGCATCAGTTCCAAAAAAAACTGTTGTTGTGTTCTTAGGCAAGACACTTCACCCACATTGCCTAGTATGAAAGTGGTGTGTGCGTGAGTGATGGTGTGGAGGGATGGTTTGTTTTGTAGGTGAGAAATCAGCCTAAAAAAACTTGCCAAGCTGCTGACGCTGCAGGTGTGTATATGTCAAACTGAGACAAAGTCCAATGTCCCACCACACTCTTCAAAAAGCAAACCAAGTTGTGTCGTGCTTTCAGCACCAGTTTCTCAAAGGCAGTTTGAGTTGCTTCTCTTATTTGGTGATCAGATTCCACTCATATTTTGCAGTAAATTCTTGGCCAAAATGACAAAACCCCTTTACCATCTTCAGCCTCATGTTCCTGACACACAAGTCTTGTACCACCTTTAATCTTGTACCATTGTCTCTTTTGGAGAGTTTTTGAAGCACCAGGTGAAAATCAGCATCCACTAGATCAGACCTGGGCATTGTTCAGCTTCCATGGGACACATTTGGTTGGCTCTGACCGGCCTGTTCAAGCTCATTTTGAATTACAAAATAACCATATTTTATCATTTTACCTCATGCATGGACTAAAGCTGGATTGATTTTATTTCTTTATCTATTATTTCTTTATTTTCACGTACAAAATTATGCAATACGTAAATCAAGACATGCATGTACAATTAATATTACGCAGACATGAGTTAAGTATTTTCCCCTGGCCCTCCACGGTATTTTCTGTTTCTCCATGGAAAAAATAATTGCCCATCCCTGCACTAGATTGTCAATCTCCTTTACACCGTTGACCACTGGGACATAACTGAGTTCAGAAGTGACCGTTGTGGTCAAAGCCCACAAACCTGGGAATGACGCCCCCTTCACGGGCAAGGATTTCGACATGTTCATTTTAGCTGCCCCCATTTGTGTTAAATAATACTGACCTATAGAATGGTGTGACGTGATCTGAAACCCAGCAATGTACTAACTAGATTTTATTACTTATTTCTAAATTTTTAAATTACTAAATGAGAAAGAAAACATAAAAACATATACTGGCTTATGGATACAACATTTATTACATGTTTACATATTTATTCATTTAACTCAAGGCAAGAGACATCATGAAGTGACCCAGTCAAAGACATTAACATAAATACCATTCATATAATGTGATTCTCAAAGGATTAATTAGTGAAAGTGTGCCAAGAAAATAAGTGATATATGTGTGTGTGTGTGTGTGTGTGTGTGTGTGTGTGTGCGTGTGTGTGTGTGTGTGCGCGTGCGTGTGTGTGTTTCTTTGTTTTACTTTAAGTCAAATGTTGTAAAAAAATGATATAGAAATAATGCAGTGTAAATAAGTAACATATTGAAAATCTCAGTTGAGAACCACAAAGTACAATATGACGTGACAACATCCAAACTTTAAATTTGCGATACAAAGATTTCTCAGTGAAATGTTATTACACTTAAGACAATAATCACATTCTTAAAGCATATTAATGAGATGTTTTATTTCTTGCACTGGCTACAGAAACAACAGTCTTTCTCATACACTGATCCACAAGGCCATATCTTTCAAAAAGATGTCAGTAAAGTTACATTAATACATACATTATTGTACAGTTTTGATAGAGTTGATAATTTTACAGATGTTTGAAACATAATGCTGTTGGTAGTGTTCACATTGTCCTTCCAGTAGTTAAATTCAGTCCAGTGTTGTTTTACTTTTAAGTATTTTCTATTAAAATCTATTACGTCCCTCTCTATTTCTTTAAGTTCAACGTGAGGTGAAATAGTAAAATAAACTAGATTTAAAAGGCACCCTGTGAGGTTGTTGCCACAGCTACACTACTGTGTACATTATTTAACAGTAATTACAGGCTTCTTTGTCATAAGAATGTCTCACAGGGAAAATCTGGAAAAAAAAAAGTTGGAATGCAATTTTCATTTACAATGATAGATTTTGAAAGTAAAATGTGTTAATAATTGTTGAGGATTTAAACTGTTATGCTACATAGATTTAAATGATTCTAATTGAATAGTACAGACTAGCCTGACAAGTTCTGAAAGGTTTTTTTTTACAGGTAAATCTCAATATCTGCTTAACAGAAAATTTCACTTCATCTTATAGATTTACAGTTTCTTGTGATTAGTCCAACAAGATTACATCTGAAACTAGTGTGAGTAGAGTTTAGTGGACCAGACTAGTCAACGGGAGTCCTATGAAGCTAATACTCATAATACTAAGAATATAATGTAGTGGAGAATCTATTCCTGGATTTTTCTTTTGGATGGGGGGACCAAATGTGCAGGCAGGTCCGGGGGGAGTTCATGTCCCTCTAATTTGACTTTAATGAGATGATTAGCCAGAGCAAACTCCTCGTCATCCAACATCCCGTCTTTATCAATATCCGCAAGCTTCCAGATTTTTCCTAGTACTGTATTAGGCAGTTTGGACTTCACCATTTCCTTCTTGGCATTGGCTCCAGTGACCTTCCCGTTCACAGGGGACAGGGTGTAGAAAATCTCATCGTAGGCAGGTTTGTCTCGGGCCACTACCCACTCGGCTTCATCGATGCCCTCTCCCGCTCCCTCTCCGTACCCGTGACCAAACGGACCGTCCAAAGTCCCGTCGAAAGCGCCTCCCTTGACCACTGGGTTGGGTTTCTGCGTCTCCTCTTGGCGGACCAGAACCATGAGGCTGGCGATGTCGTTGGCCAGCATGTCGTCCACTGCCTCCAAGAGTTTAGGCTTCAAAGGCTGGAACTTGGTCAGGTCCTGAGCTTGAAGTTGGTCCTGAACAAAGAGAAAAATATCAAAATGTTAAATTATTATTAGAACAAATGATAGAGCATCCATATATGTGTTTGTAGTAACATCTCTCCTTAAAAGGGTTGGAGAGAGGGAGCTGTGAGTTGATTCAAAGCGGGTTGGGTAGTTATGGGTGGATGTCAGGAATGATGTTAATTATCTATGTAAAGCCAAAAGGTGGTTGTGGGTGGAAGGCATTATATATATTATATTTTAGGCAACACTATTTCACATTCAAAAGATATAATATTTTGTGATTAGAGATGCTCTGATCCGATACTGGTATGAGATAGTGGCAGCACCAATACTGAAAAAATTAGCTGGACTAGATATTGGTGTCCGAATATCGATTCAGCTGATATTCTGATTGGACATAAATGAATAAATGGATGTAATAAGACTAAAGTATTTGCTGGTCGTAATCATCCCAGAAAGTCTCATAATGTTCAAAATTATTTATAAAAAGCTCTTTTAATTTAGTTTAGTATTTAGCTGAAAGATAAATAACAGCTACAAAACACATTTGGATCAGTTTTGTTCTTTTAAGAAAATAAATGCTGTTTTCAGCCTCTGCACTCACAAACACTTGATTTCAGGGTTAACTATCGGAACTGAAAAAGCTTGGACTTAATTTTTCGTCCTTCTTGACCCATGGATATTTGAGTAGCAGCTGCACTTTAACAGTACTCGTGCTGCTCATGTTCTGATTGATCTAATGAGAATAGTTTTGTCTCAGTTTACATTAAATAGTGAACTGCCGTTATCACACGATTAACTCTACCTGCATCTTCTTGAGATTGGGGAAGTCTCCAGGGGAGATCTGGTGCTCCCTTTCGATGCGTTTGTAGATGTCTCCCAGGCTCGCGATCAGTTCTTTCTTTTTGTTTTCTTTTCCAAATACAGATGGCATCTCTTTCTTCAGGGAGCTGATGATGTAGGCATGGACCTGCATTTAATCAAATAATAAATTCATGATAAAACATTTGAGTCATGGGGCTCACAGAAATATTGCAGTCTAGCTGTAAGTAATATAGGATGCATTACTTTAGATTGATCATTTGTGTGTCTTTAACTAAAATAAATAATAAAAGTAGTTGTGAAAAAGTAAGTATCTCATTTATAATGAAAAAGGTCAGACTCATCTGGGCTCATCTGGTCCTAATCCTGAGTTGTGTCTTTGGGGATTTGTGTTCTGTTCCACCCAAAACATCAGTGCTTAAAGGATTATGCAATTTACACATAATATAAACATATATGAAACCTAACGGTCATTTTAAAATTATTCATTGAATAATTATTCATTTTTTATATTTTGCTCAAATGTATTAAAGAGCCCATATTACGCACTTGTCTGATCTGTTATAATGTTGTTTCCTCTTCACAAATGTACCTGGATTTGTGTTTTGCTTCACCAAATAAAAAAAACACTCAACCTCGTTCCACCTTGTCATGTCATGTAGTAATACAGAAGTGCTCCACTGTGTTTTTAAACTCCATACATCTTCACTAGAATCATTTGGATGATTTCAGTCCTGAAAGTGCACATCTCTACTGAATTAAAAAGTATCTGTTAACTTGAAAACTACCTCCACATGACATCACTAGGTGGGTCAGAGCATTTGGTATGAAGATATAAAAATAAAAAAGATTACTTAAACATGTGTGAATAAAACAAAACACAACTCCACGTCTGTTTTTGAGGAGGTAACAGCATTATAACTATCATAGCATTATAAGCTATGATAATACTGAGATGAACTTCACTCATAGGAATGTTAAAATGAGCTCTTCCATAGTTTGGTCTTGTCCCAGGTCTTATCTCACTTTTGAATCTCACGCCCCTCAGCTCCCACGCAGGAAAAGTCTATTCACATCACACTTGTTTGTTAAGTTTATCTTGTGTCCCTCAATTGCTCCTCGTGTCTCCTTGAACTGTCGGCCTCCGGGTTGTCACCTGATTTCCTCAACAAATACAAACCAGGAAGTCCTCCATCCAGGAAGAACAAGCACATATGTCACGATATATTAGTGATTTGACAGTGACACGCTTTTTCTGTCAAGGTTAGCAGCTGGTCTGGGTGTGGGTGGAATAAGGGATGAGTGGGAATAAATAAGAAATCAGCACCTTTGGAGGTCGGAATATTGACAATGATTGAATAATATTGTGGCCCTGTGTTTCCAGGGAAGTGAACGCATGAAAAGCTGTCACTGTGTCACTGTTACAAACCCACTGCTCAAACATTAACTATGACTACTAATAATACAGATAAAGTACCTGCAGCATATACAAGAGGTAGAGAGCTGGTATTTTATGTTAGGTGCATAGCTTCCTGTTTAGAGATGTGATTTTGAGTACTTTTCATCATACAAAATTGCTATGGGTAACAATACAATACATTTTTTATCACCCTGAAACCCTGTGGATCAGAAAACTATGTGGATAATTATTGTAATTTTTTATCATATTTAGAGAATTAAGTCACAGCATGGTTTATTCATTCATACTGCTTCTCATCTGATTAAATAATACAATGCAATTTTACTGCACTGATCAGAAGGACAATGCAGGATGGTGGAAAATGTAGCTGCCCTAACAGTATTATATAGTAATAGCATAGTAATATATCTTTTATTTTTAAGAGGGACTAGGGGGTTCCTCATAAAGTTCCCAAAATTGCTTCACAGTACTTCCTGAAACGTAATAATTTTCAAACTTAACATAACTGCATTGTGATTTAGCACTTGCCTTGGCCAGCCTTGCCCTCTTTATCAGATCATTGAGTTTTCTGAGTGCTGCATTTCTAGGTAAAGACTGAATGTCCTTGAACAGGTCCTGTTCCTCGGCCTCGAACAGTTTTCTGTTATCAGGTATGAGGAGTGGGTGGGACCAGAAGGAGCCGATGTAGACACGGATCACCTGTCCGACACAAAGCACAATCAGACCACTATAGAAGTCAATACAAATCTATGTAATTACACTGGTTAAACAGAACATCTACACAAAAAAAAATATTATATTCATCAGATTAATCTCTGAGTCATTTTGATGTATTTAGTTTGTAGATGTAGATAGAGTTAAAGGTGCACTATGTAACTTTTTGGTTGGGGCTCCGTCACCTGATGCTTCTGTGGAGATGTCATTGCTCTGCCTGGAATGTTCCACTGTATCATGTAATACTAAACAGCTCTAACATTACATTTATTCAATTCCAACTGGTTTTATAGCTCAAAAATACCTTGAAAAACAGACATTCTGGCTGTGAACTGTGTCTCTCCACAGATCTGACCTGTAACCTGGTTTGGTCTCATGAAGATACTGTGAAACATTTCAGACAAAGCAATAACATCTCCATAGAGAAAAGAATTTGACAGCGATGCGCCTTTAAATCTCATAATTTTCAGCATTTATCTTTTAATGCAAAATTATCCACATTTTTTCTTTGCTTTAGTTAAAAATGTGAGCTATATAACTTTCCTGGAGTAGGGTGGGTAGGAGGGTGGTTGCTACCTGTTTATCTCCATGGAGTTGTCATTACATTGCTTAGATTGTCCCACAGTATAGCATTAAGCAATAGCATGTCCATGGAGACAAGCAGGTGGTGGGCATTCCAATATCAAAGTTACATTCTGCACCTTTAAGTGAAAAGGTTTCGCTTACAGATCATTTTTCTGGTATCAATTAAGGAAACAAATATTATAAACCTGTCCAAACACCTTAAACAAGTCAAAAAACCTAAAGAGACTATGTAAAACAATATTCATTTTTTAATTGGAGCCAAGTGAAGTGGTGGTATTACTTCTGGAGTGTTGACGATCTTCCCCAGAGACCACATCAAGGCTCCATAAACTCTCATGAGCTGTTGCGTTTCAATCTGGTCGGCCTTGTTCAGCACAACCCTAACAGAACAAGAGCATTAAGTTACAATTCAAGGATAAATTGAACATAAAATCGAGTTGTTTTGCTACAGGTTACCTTATTTTATCCTCATGGTTCTTCAGGGCCCTTATCACCTCAGAAAACTCATCAGAAATATCCAGCTTGTGAGCGTCAAACAGCAAAATGATCCTGTCCACTCTCTCTGCAAACCACTCCAACACTGCCGCAAAGTCATATCCTGCAAACAAAAAGAAAACAAAATATAATAATGTGAAATATAACGTGAAATATTGCAAGATTTGGGGTTAAGAAAATCACAATTCTCATAGGTCAGTGGTTTCGTTTGCAAAAGACAAACCAAATCCTTTTACTTTCTACTCTGTTGCAATTTTCCCAAGAGCAAGGACACCAGGTCACCATGGCGACGCCCATATTACAACATGTTGAGAGAAAAGTATATCTGCTTACACACTGTTAATGCAAAAACGCTTTATGAAATATTTAGCAAAGAAAAGCACATTAGCAGATTTAGTAGACACCTTTTTGGTCAAGAAAATATTACGCAGTGAATAAATACTTTGGTTAAACTGATAAAGATGTCCAAGTTGAAATGAATAGACTAGATATTAGAACATGGGTTATTGGGTGCATAACAGGATAATGTGGTGATTTGTAATTTGATCTCGTTGCACAGACTGTCCCTGTAGCTCAAGGACAGCGCTCGGTCCGACCTGAAGATTCCACAAGATATGAGACGGGAACAATGGACAATGGACAATAGACAAATTAAGACTTTGTGTACAAGATTATTATAAATAATCTGTGTATTTTAATTTATTTTTGTCAATACTTTGCAATAGGGTTGGGCAATTCATCCAGAAATCATGTGGTTTGGAGATGTTTATTTTTTGTGTCACTTTTGTTTTTAAGACTAAAATTGAATTGAAACTAGGAGATCAATGTTTAATTTTATTTTTTGCCCAGCCCTACGTTACAGAATCATTGTTGGCTTTTAATAATTTTTCACAATCCTGAATCAAATTGTAGAGATGAGTCATGAAGAAAAAGATTGATTTTAACATTTTGGTTGATCTGTTTTTAATTCTGAATAAATATTAAATTTTTTTTTATTTATTTATTTTTTACTCACATTCTCTTCATACAAACACTTGAAAGAAGAAAATAATGCCTGATGTTTTCAGCTAAATGGTAGATTTTGGGTG
>JACN01024381.1:0-14928 GCA_000787155.1 Scartelaos histophorus | reverse complement strand
CACACACACATATATACATATATACATTTGAAGAAAAATTAAGCTGTTATAAATACATAAGCTGCACTAGATGCAATGGGTTGCATTGCCTATTATTTTATTGAGCCAAGAGAGCACAGGAAATGAGATGTAGCCTGATTTATATATTTGCAGTTTGTTGGCCATAATTAATTGCCATAAGCATGTTAAGGTAAAGGTAATGTAAGGTATACCTTATTGAACCCCTGTGAAGGAAATTTATTCTCTGAATTTGACCCATCCTTTAACCGGTGCCTCTGGGGCAACCTGTCAAGAGCAGTGAGCTATTGCCAGAGCTTGGGGACCCATCTCCATGATCCCAAGCCTAGCTCAGGACTACCGTAGCTGGAGCTTTGGATGGGAGTGACATGTCCAAAGTCCAGGGAGTATCCTCCGGCCCACAGTTGCTGGGATACAATCCCAGATACCCAAAGGGACGAGCATAGTATAGTATCCAGGGCTCATCTCTGTATCAGATCCTACATGGTCATTTGAGGTAGGCTTAATAACCATTCTTCCCTCACTGGCCTATACAAACAACGCTTAATATTCCCTTATAGACTCATTCAATGATGAATTAAAAATGTTCTGATGTTTTACCATTGAAATCCTTTCAATAATCAATTTTGATCAGATATCAACGTAGTTAAACATATGTGACACATCTGACAGATATTGGTTAGAGATTTAGATTTTCTGTAATGGAAAGACAAGCAACCATATAATGGAGCCCAACCCACCACAATAAACTACGACCTGACAGCTCACCTCATGTAACCTCAATAGACTCAGTATAGCAGGTCATACAAAATAAATTCCACTTATTCTATTTTATGGTTTTTTTTCTATCTCTAAAATATGCTAGTACACCGATATTGTTTGTTAATTAATGCAGAATTCGATAATTAAATTTAACAATGGAGATTTTGATTTCACCTGCACGTGCTAAAAGTTACAAAATTTTAATCCCGCCTCTTACATTAATACTACTCAATAATTGGTTGGTCACTGAGGACTCCCGCAATGCGATTGGCGCGTCATATTTGGGGGCGTATGCGGATGTTGCTGTTTTGCAACTGTTGCAGGGGCGTTTTTGTTTTTTTTTTATCTATTTATCAACGCATTTCTAGCTTTTTACCCTATAGATCTTTAGCGCAGACAATAGCAGAGCTTTGCCATACTTACCACATTGTTCTGCTTGTTAAAATGGCTAACATTGACCTCGCAGCGATTGGAAATAACACTTTGAAGAGCGAGACAGGGGAGGTAATGTTGTAATTGTTTTCTATCAACTAGCAATTTAGTTGCCTATTATATATTATCGTAGCAAAATATCGGGTTAATTATGTATATCTGTTCATGTAGGCCTTATTAAAGGCTATAGGGAAAACTGATTCTAACTCTGCTGATAATAATTGCTTAAATAGCCCCATTAACTTATACAATTGGTATAACTACTGTGCTTTGACAACGTAATTGTCATAAGGGAATTTAGCATCTTGTGGCAAATTAGACTGCCTTTTCTCGGATTTCTTTTATCTACTACATTCTTTAAATTATTGCACACATCCAAAGGTCTTGGAAATAAGAGCAGTCTGTACAGAATTTTAAATGTTAAGTGTAACCTTGTATTTATTTTTATTCTACATGTGTATAATTCAAATATTGCACAAGCTGAGCCCTTTATGTGAATGCTAGGTATTGTAATACCATTGCATATTTACACAGAAAAAGTTCGCATAGAATAGAGTATCTCTCTCTTGCCACCATATTGATTTTCTAACAGGGAAGAATGGAGGTTTGACTGGAAGATCTTCCAGGGTAAAGTCCACAAGATTATCTAAGGTTTATGAGCATACATACAGTTTATTGTGGTGGGATTTTACATATAGCTGTCCTGTCCTGCTATTCATGTGACTTTGGTCATTTTGTAATACATACATTAATATATATAGCCTACTTTCTAGATATAATTAAGTGGATAATATGCACAA
Organism: Scartelaos histophorus; assembly: GCA_000787155.1. Classification (NCBI taxonomy): domain Eukaryota; kingdom Metazoa; phylum Chordata; class Actinopteri; order Gobiiformes; family Gobiidae; genus Scartelaos; species Scartelaos histophorus. The sequence goes on along the minus strand of JACN01024381.1, from coordinate 12,916 downwards.
GATATGGGGTCAGAGGCCAAGTAAGGTCACGCTGAATGATATTTATTATAAAATGAATACTATCAAACCAAACAGTCAAGGGAAACATTGAACATGTTGATCTAAAATGAGAATTATTGTTATTGAAATTAGATATATTTATTACATAAAGGTTCACTTGAACGAACATTCAATGAGTCAAACTAAAATAGTAACAATATAATAAAATAATCAGGTTCTAAGTTGTATGATACATGATCCAGTAGGGACCAAATCATTCCTTTTAATATTTGCCAAATAGCAAAAACTGGAATTGCAATCTTGATTTGATGTTGATTCATTAAGTTGTTGTACAGTCCTTATGCACTTAAATTGCATCGTTGTGATTGTTGTATGTGATGAATATTTCCTATTACATTCCAATTAAATAAGCCATTTGTTACTGTATGTTCTCTTTTTCACAGACAGTGGAGCTGAAGTCTCTATGGAAGGACCAACCAGTGGTGCTGTTCTTCTTGCGCAGGTTCGGTTGCCAGATTTGCCGGTGGATGGCGTCAGAAATAAGCAAATTAGAGCCAGATTTGAAAGCCAGTGGTGTGTCTCTGGTTGGGGTTGGACCAGAAGAGTTTGGGTTGCAAGAGTTTAAAAATGGCGGCTTTTTTAAAGGAGGTAAACCAAATGCACAGTTCAGATTATTGTATTTTATAGATCATTTGCTCACAGTAGATAAAATACTTTTACAAAGGTAAAATACATATAGATTATAAATAAAATGAATAAGATATTATAGAAAATATCTATCATTCACACAATGACATTTCTGTTAAGTCATCATATCACAATAGATAGAGCTACAAATAAGTTACATTGCTGTAATTCTTCTTGATGTTACAGTATTGTCCAAAAATAAACTCTTCTACTTGACATATCATTTTACCCCAAATCACACACTCACTTTTCTTACAGTATATCAGAGGATTAATCATATAATTATCACATGTCATCATCATTATTTTCAGCTATTTTCATTGATGAGAAGAAGAAATGTTACAAGGACCTTGGCTTCAAAAGGTAACTCAGCTTATGTAAATATAGTGTTTTAATTTGCCTACATAAAACATGAAAAAATAATGTCAGTGTGAATTAATGCATATTCTGTATCTTCTTTTAGATACACTGCTCTAAGTGTAGTTCCTGCTGCTCTGGGGAAGAAAGTACGAGATATTTCCTCAAAGGTCTGAATATTTCTGTTGTCATATAGTTAAACAAGAACGTACAATATTCTACTCATAATACTCTTGTATTTTATATTTCTTTTATTTTACTTTTTCTTTTCTTTTATATTTCTTTTATTTTACTTTTTTATCAGGCAAATGCTGCAGGAATCCAAGGAAACTTCTCTGGAGACCTGCTTCAAAGTGGAGGCATGCTCATTGTGGATAAAGGTAAGAATTCTAGATAAAGTCTATGAAATGAAATGCAGTTGTTTTTCATATAGCACATACATTTAAAAACATGCAATGGCAAGATATGAATCAGTAAATATCACCTATATATCAAATGAAATGTGAAACGACAGTGCACACATGCAGCTTTGGTAAACTCATCTCTTATACATTTAAGTCAAATGTGTTCCATTACTGTGTCTCCTGTAGAGGGCAGTATTGTAATGGAAATATCTAAAATGAGTAGGGACCTCCACCTAATGTCCTCCCAAAAGCTAAGATAGACTCTTCAAAAATGTTTAAAGTCCTGTTGTCATGTCTTGGAAAAATATAAATCCAGTCAAAATTACAATAACGTGAGTGACTGGCATTGCAGTATTGCAGAACAGCACTTATTAAATCCCAAAAACATGGTATACAAATGTGCAAATCCTGTCCATGCTACTGTGACTGGTTTAATAAATTTGGCAATGGTGCCTGTTTTGCCTTCTTTTTGGATCAGACGTTGTTCAGGACAAACCAAAATATGGCAATGTTAATAAAGATCCATGTGTGAATGCTTTTACTCTGCAAATGTTTTTTCCAAGTATACCTGGCAATTCCTCAAGTCATACTAGTGTTCCTCACCACACTGGTTAAAGACAATGTATTAATAAGGGCCAAACACAAAACTGTGATCTTGTTTGTCTTATTTTTCAAGGTGGAGAGAAAGTCCTGCTACACTTTGTCCAGGACTCCCCAGGGGACATGGTTCCTCTGGATGACATCTCGAAGGCTGTGGGGGTCTCAGCTAATGTCCAAGCTGGACAGAGACCTGTGGTAGGAACTATTACACATAATATTTACTACTGTTTTAATGACCAGTCACTGTATTTATTCATATAGCACATTTGATCGGTTTCCATAATCTAGTCTGCTTTATAATAACAGAATCTTGAAAGATAGAAAAACAGAAGTATCTTGATCAATCTTGATATGTCTGAGTGTGCTAAAACATCAACATCTTAAGTGTATCAAACTTAAACATTATTAATTAAATTGATTCAGTATTCTTTGCACTTTTAACCCATCTCAGGCACGTGACCATGTTTGCATAGTGTTTCTGCTGTAGTGAAGAAATATAATAAAAGAATGTTTATCAAAGATACTAAGAGGTGATTTCTTCATGAGATTTAACACGAGTCAGTTTTACGTCACTATTCACAGTTAAATTTCATACCCGTTATTCGAGCTCATGCTTTAGACCCTATGTGATAGGCTTTACAAATCCTTTAAGCTAATGCCATTACCACAGCAGCGGCCTAATCACATTCTCCACACAAACAAACTCCTTCTGTCAATGATCAAAATGATTGAAGTCGTTTAAGTTTGCAGACGACAGCCTGATAACCACTGGACCCAAACCATGATTTCTGTTTTATAACCTCAGTCATTTTTGTACCTTTTTTGAAGGGGATCCAACACTTGATTTTCTCCCAGATGCATTTACAGCACGGCATTTCATTTATAAACCTTGCATTTATTCAGTTACTTTAAACTGACAAATACTCATTTTTACTGTTGGCTGATTCGCCTCTTCACAGATGTGACTTGCATTGTTACCTGCTTGTCTCCATGGAAAAGCATCTGCATCTCCATAGAGACAAGTAAGTGGTTGTGTATTAGTACAACAATGCTGAGAAATCTACTTTAATATTTGACAGATCCAGCATTTTAACACAGTGTAGTATGTGCACACTGCAAAATTTCAAAGCTTTTTTGAGTTTCCATATTTAATCTACTCAGGGCACAATAGCTAGCCAACTTAAAAAGCATTGAAATGATTGTTATTCTAAACATTTTTAAGCTTTTAAGAGTGTTGAAATGTTGTTAACTCACTATAAAAACAACATATTTAGGCTTTTTCATCACAATAGTTCATAATATTTTATTGTTTCACACATTGATGACCTAGAATTGGAGGTATTCATTTTGTCATTATTGCCAACTTATTAGTTTAGTTTCCTTTGAATTTGGGAGACTTGTGCAGCACATGAGGGCCCTTCATGTCAGTGCAAGAACTTACTGTACTGATAAGTGAAGGATTGGCCTTAGGTTGATGCAGCTCATGCCTTTTAATGATATGACTGGGATTATACTTATTTTGTTTGTGTGGGCAAGCATATATATAGTATCAATATTATAGTTTATCTCAGTATTCCTCAATAACAATATATCATACTTCTAAATGTGTTATCATCACAGACCTTGTCGATCCAGATCAAAGGACAACATGGCAGCTCTGTACAGAAAGACCTCATTGTGCATCTTTGTAAAATCTTGATTTTGACATTTTGTCAAGTCATGAGCCTAATACTTGGTATGTCTTGTGACTGTCAGTTCTTTTAGATCGTAGTTTGGTCTGGTATATGGTTCCTCTGTTCATTCCAGGCGGGTTTTCCCACAAACTGCTCAAGTCACACATTTCCAGACAAGGATCAGTCCTTTTCTGGTCCGGATTGGATCTGGGACAAGGGTCAATGGCCGATAATGATACAAATGAAGAAACAGGTTTTGTAAAAGTAACCTCTGTGAGGCTTGTGAGAGTTAAAAGTGCAATAAGTCACATTTCTAGTGGGAGGTTAGCTTCTTGCTCATGAAGATGCTATTTCCATATTGGCACAGTATGGCTTTAGTCTTGCCCTTGTATATCTTGCATATTCCATTAGTGATGTTTTAATTGCTCATGATTGCCTTCAAAACATTTTTGAGAGCTGTCTCTGCAGATCTTGCATGTAACTTTGGTTACTTCACTACACATGAAAAACATTCCAGGTATTGCAAAAATAGAAACAAGGAGGTGGTGAATTATGCTCACAAAAGTTCCATAGCCCACCAGTAATGACTTTGTTTTTAGATAAATCAAACATTATTTTAATATAAATGTAGCCAGATAGAGAATCATTGCAAAACATTTATTGTAATGTTTTTTGTCTTGAGTCTTATCTCTGAATGGCAGCCAGTTGTCAAGCCCCGGGCAGCTGTGACTCTGGATCAACCTAACTGAGAATCCACTCAAGTTCCATTGAACTGATAAAAAGCAGGAAGTGAGCTACCTCCATATTGATTTAGCTACAGAACACGTTGGTTTATTGAATAACTGTCAGCGTGGTAGTTGTTACATCAGACTAAATTGGTCAACAAATGATTATGTCGATTCAAAGGCATTTACTATGAAATACATTTGTTGAGATCATTTTATTTAAGAGTGATTAAATGTGTCTTTGATTCTTGCAGTGCAATGATGACGTCTGTACGCGATGATGGTGCTATGGAGGAAGAAAACACTCCCCAAGTTTATAATGAAGCAAAACCTATTCATTTAACACTGCTTTTTCAATCTGTAAATCAGTGCTATTTTATTTAAATGTAATTTTCATTTTCTAAACATAATTATAAATATGTGTTTTTTCACTTGATAATCTTGTGTTTTTATTCAACGTAAATACTGTATTATTTTATTGTATACTGAATTTTAGAATTTATGTAATTAAACTGATTACTGTTCAACTAGCAAACACTTCTTTTAATTTCTTGAACTCTTTTTGTTCACAGACCCTGTCTAGCAAAGCTCTCAAAATACTAATACACACATACTATTCAAAGTGTACTTGAACTGACTTAAAATACATTGTATTCTTACAGTGAGTGGAGTATTCTCTCCATAGACCTAAAACAGTTATGAGGCGTCACCTGCTTGTCTCCATGGAGATTAAAACAATACTTTGAAACTTTCTGGGCAGAAAAGTTTACCAAGTCCATTTTTCAAACAGATCTTTTCAAATCCAGGCTCAAGATGTTTTTTTTTTTGTTTTTTTTAAAAATGTGTGTGTGACTAAAATGGCAGTATAAAGCCAAGTCCATTTTTCAAACAGATCTTTTCAAATCCAGGCTCAAGATGTTTTTTTTTTTGTTTTTTTTAAAAATGTGTGTGTGACTAAAATGGCAGTATAAAGTGAATTTTAATTTTATTATTTTATTTCATTATTCACGTTTTAATTTGTTTGTATAGTAATTTTAATGCATATTTTCTTTTTTTCATTTTCAAATAAACTTGTCTTGCCCAAATAGAACAGAAGGCTCTAGTAAATAGACTCACCTGTTATCCTGTTATCCCAGTGGCTAATGGAAACTACACATTTAGATCAAATAAAATGGGAATCAAATAGACTGAAAAAGAGAAAATAGTGTTTGAACAGTCACTTTAATGACAATAATTACAGATTTCAGTCACAAAAATAGGAGTCTAGAGATAATTACATAGCAGAAACATTCAAATACATAATCTGTATTCTTGCAAAGCATTATGGTTCCTCATAAATATTCATGTAGATAAATAAACTCTCAGGAGTATACAAATAATACAGGTAACATGTCCATACAGCAAAAATAATGTGTTTTGGTCTTTCTGTTTTGCACCATAGTACCATATAGAAGCTTTAACATAGGTAAGAGGTGGATGTAGCATCTTACCTGATTTGAATTGCTCAAATAAACAGCAACTATTTACAATTTTAAACATATAATGGGATGTAAAGTACTGTGCAAACAATGTAGCAGGGGTGAAAGGGGTTAATAGGGGAGGTTTTTAATATTTTAGCTATTCACATTGGAAAAAAAAAATCTCCAAACAGAAAATCCACAAATGTTGAGCCCAGTACAGATTATACACTATATAAATAAAGGGGTGGGGGTTTGAAATACTCACATTTAGCTTTCATTGTACTCTTTACATGTGGGTAATTGTTTGAATATGCAAATATATACATGTTACAGCACCTGAATGGCTAGGAGCTGATAGAAATAATTGTAATCATCGAGTTAAATTAACATAGTAATTTTTAAGGAGGAAGGTAAATATCAAACCCCTAATAATAATAAATTGTCCCTGTAAGAGGCACAGGCCGACTATAGAAAGATACTGAGACAAAGTGTAAATGATGAGGTATTTAAGCAGCTATTTGAAAGAGACAAAAGTAACAACTGTGTATGACGCTTTAAAATCAATTCATGAATCTTAAAGAATTAAAGTTTGTGGCCAAAACTGGTACTGCAACCACGTACGAAATACTGCAGAGCAAAGTATCTCCTCGCCCAGACAAGAGGTCGCAGCTGCTGAAATCAGATGGTGGAGGGTGGATCAACAGGCCAAAACACATAATACACACAGAACGACAACATCAACATAAGTTCAGGGCTACAATTTAGTATTTGATAAAAGTATTTGAAATTATCATAATTTCTGAATATCTCGTGTATCAGGGTAATTTTATAATTAATTTACAGTTATTTCTTACATACTCTTCCTTTAAATGATATTAAGAAAATATTAGATTATTGGAAAGTTATTATATTATTGGCTTTATTACAGAAAAATTATTACGTTATAGGCAGTTATTACAGTATTGGCCATTATTACATTATCGGCTGCTACACACACCCTTAAGCAAACACTGAAAATGCAAGAAAAGATCATTTAAAAGCACGTTTTCAGGAAGCTGTGATCAAAACAGTCAGTCGTGATCTTTTGATATTTGATTTTCAACAAAAACAGTTGAAAAAAATGCTAGCTTTTACTTAAATGTCATTTTAAAGGGACATTTTTATCAGCACAAAATCTGTTCACTTGTTGTTCCAGCTGAGTCTGTTTTTTTCTGATCAGATTGACTTCAAATAAAGGTGAGATTAAAGTTTAACAGTAACGAAGCTTCAGACAGAGCGATGCTTACTGTTAGCATCAGGCAACATTGATGACATCAGCTGCAAAGTATCAATGGCTCCACTCCAGCTTTAATGTACATTCATCCACTTCTTCCCACATCTTTTTGCACAGTACCGTACATAATTTGCTAAGACCTAAACTCAACATAAAATATGCGTGTCATTTGCTCTTCAGTTGGAGCCAAATGTTGCATCAGTTCTTGTGAATCCAGCTCCTGCGTTTCATCAAACAAGGCCTGTCCAGAAGCCTTGATGTTTTTATAATGGCACCCCACTACCGCTATGACATTTAACTGAAAGAGCTCTTTGTGTACGCATCAAGTCACCTGCCAGAGTAAGACAACCTGCTCGGGTGAGATAGCCCTGCAAAGTCATCCGAAAGCATTCAAATAATACTGTAATAATTAGAGCCTGATGATTTGAGCTGTTATTTAGACGTAAATGGACACTACCGCGGTCTGAAAAACATGCAGTCAATTAGGAGTCAGGGGCAAGTGACAACAAGTGACTAAATGAAGTAATACAGAATTAGACAAAAAAAAACTAAAGGGCCTATTTTTCGCAAAATTTACTCTTTTGCACCTGTTATAATGCTATTACATCACAAACATACCTAGAGTTGTGTTTTGTTTCATTCACACACTTTTATTATTAATCTGTCAGCATCTTCAAACCTCAAAATGCTCTGTTCCATGAAGAGATAGTTTATGTTAAAGGCTAATTTTTACCTTTTGTTAAGGAAAAAAGGGCAATTCCAAGGCTAAATGAATCCAAATGATTCTAGTGAAGGTGTATGTAGTTTAAAAACACAGTAGAGCCCTTCCTGTATTACCACATGACATCACAAGGTGGAACAGTTTGAGAGAACTCAGCCTAAATATACAGGATTTGTCTGTTAAACATTTGTGAATGAAACAAAATACAACTATAGATATGTTTTTGATGAGATTAAAACATGGATCAGAAAATAGCATAATATGGGCCCTTTAAATGAGAAATCCCAACAATGGATTTTAAATCACTAAAACTAAAATAAAAATTGTTTTGAAAATTTGGGTTTTATCATAGTTGGACAGAAGAGAATGCATGGCTAACATTCACTACATTAACATTAGCTGTGTGAAAATGGTGAATATTTGTACATCAAATGTTCACTATGCAACTTTCTGGTGGATGGTTTTTCACTTTGGCGTCTCCACGGAGATGTTATCTTGATGTGCTGTGAATACAACATGAAGCGTATTTATCTCCCTGGATACAGGCAGGTAAGGCCACAAGCCCACATATTTTTTATTAGCAATAATAAAAAATCCTGTAATTAAATAAATGTCAGACACATTTAAAACCAATTGTTCATGAGACATGCACCCTCCACTTGAAAAGTTACATAGTGAACCTTTAACAGCAAGTGGGGTTGATGCACTGCTGTTTTGTTTCACCATCCACTTCCTACAACACACACATTTTATCAAGCCCTGTGCAGAGATACTTTACTTTGTAGAGTGGCTTTTTAAATTAAAACAATACTCCACTAATGTTGCTAATTTTGACTTGAACTATAGACATAGTTGGGGCTCGCTGTGGTTAAGCTACATGTTTTTCTTACACATGAGAAACAGTTAAGAAAAAGACAAAAAACACGATGGCAAGTAAAGTGCTTACAAATTCACACAGTAGACAAATGATTTCACAAGTGGTCATTGTGCTGACGGTATATAACATAAATAATACAAAGGTTAGACGCTTATAGTCCTAGATATAGTGTAGTTATTAGAATGCACTGTTTCCATGGAAGTAGCTGAATTCTGTCCAATCACAATAAAGCTCCAAGATGCGATTCCCAAATCTTTTTTGGCGGCGTTGTTGTGACTTGCCCTTTACAGCGATCACATGTGAAACCAGGAGCTGAAGGCTCCTGCATTCACTATTTACTCCAAAGACAAACTGAAAATGTGTGGCTGAGACTATAGGTGATATAGACCATGAAGCTGCACTGCAAAAAAATCACTTGAAATGACTGGAATTCAAAATAGGACATTTCATTAAACCAGATTAGTGTGCCAAGGATTTATTCAAGTTTATAAATTAGAACAATGACTAATCGCTAATTATTTTGAAACCTGATACAAATCTTGGCTAGACTAATCTAATTTATCTCAAATAAGCCCCAACATAACCAAAGTCTAGATTAAAAGTGTGGTTAAACAAGGGTTAAACAAGGAAAATTATGTGATAAATAATCGATGAGACAATTTTGTATTTGCTTACAACAAAATGTGTCACTTTCCTCATAGTAATACTTGCTATTTTGTTATTTAAAAATGTTTTGACCTAAATACACATTTGCATATTAAAACATCGGACTTGTAGTAGTTTGATGTAGTGTAGATATAGTGTTTCTGCAGCGTTCTAAAGCACAATCATTTGAGTCCACGTGAGACGTAACAGTCGTCATGTTATATTGAGCTTCAGACCAGTGACCGAAAACAACAAAAACATGTCCGACTCTGGCATCAGCGCTGCCCTTTGATTCATCCGTCATTACCGCTTCATACACAATACGATACAATATAACAGTCTGGAGTTGCGCTTATTGTCTGGAAGGTATTAGCTCGGGTTCACTAAACGCACCTCGGCTTTCATCTCCGCCGCACTGATCAATGGGGGATCAGAAGGCCACCCTCTCATCTGCTTTCTCTATGTAATTGGATGCGGTCGAAAAGCTACAAGTTGAGTGTGGAGCGCGGAGCTGCTTTTGGGGGGTGATTTGTGAAATGCAAACAAGGCGTAGATGCATTTTGATGGATAGAGGAATTGAAAAATGTATGATATTGCATTTGCTGGTTGTAGAGATATGAAAAATGTGAATATCGAGTAGTAAAAACAATATTCAAAAAGTAGAAACCGAACAACATTCATCTTTTAGCATATATTTGATGGGCTGCCGTATTATCATCAGGATAATGTGTCAATATAGCATTAAACTTCTCTACTCCACAGAGACTATTTAGTATTTAAAAGACGTGAATAATGCTACTACATGCAAAATAGTTAAGTTTAATGCCATACTGTGGAGCGTTTCCAGGCTAAGCAGTCATCTCCATGGAGACGAGCAGGTGACAGAGCTTATATCACAAATAGCAATGGGAATACTGCATTTGTGGCTTCTTTAAATTAAAAGTCTTCATGTGTTCGACTAAAATATATTTTCCCAAGCATACATGGTTTACAATTATTAACCACTTAATGGGAAATTACAACGCTTCAGTTAAATATATAAAAAATAACAACTAAAATGTCAATATATGAACTGTACTTGGGAAAAAAAACCTACATAACAGTCTGCAGTTTGCTGAAAAAAGCTTTAGGCTACAAACATGACAAGAAAACAGTGACAGATTGGCAACAAATAAAAACTAAATAAAACATGTAAACCATTAAAAGTTACATTAGCTTATACCAGTTTGAAACAAAAGCTTCTCGTGGAGCTTTTGCGGGATGTTAATTAAGGGTCAAAGCTGCGCAGTTTTAACAGTCAAAGTCTTTAGGTAATTTTTGTTTCTCGGAGAATGAGTGAAAAAAACTGTGACTAATGCTGTTGTTGTTCATTCATCACAAGCTCAGGCTACAGTGGCTATGTAATGTTTAATACAACGCAGAAAACCCAAATGAGAATTGCAGTAAGGCTCAAAGGCAGTCTGCAGCTTCGTCCCTTTTACAATGTCGTTCCTATAAAGTCGTCATCGGCCATCTTGTTCTCTCCAAGCTGTCTAAGATGCAGACCTGTGCCAAAGTATTGAGGTGCGAAGAAGAGTTATTAAACGAGACCACTTAAATAGATTATTAGTTTTAAAGTTTGTGGTAAAGTTACAGAAATTTCTCAAATTGGATTCCTGGGAGCTTTAAGTCTTTAGATCTTTCTTTCATTCATGTATTTTTGAGTAATTCTGGTTTATTCTTTATGTCTACATCTCTAAAGCTCAAAATGCTCTGCTCCAACTTGTGATGAGGTAGTTTTAAACAACTCCCTTTTACCTTGTGTTCAGTTTTGGCAACTTAAGGGCTGAAATCATCTAAATGACTCAATTGGTTAAAAACACAGTGGGGCTGCCTGTATTACCACATGACATCACAAGGTGGAACAGAGTTTTTTCCCATTAGAGTGAATTACGCCTTCCTAAAATAATCGCCTAAGTCACTTTTTTTTCCATAATTTATGCCATAATTTCAATTTTGGGGGGAGTTTTTTGTGTTTCCTGAAAAACCTGAAAAAATTACTTATGTGATTATTTTAGGAAGGTGTCGATATATATATATGTATAGATATCATAGATCAGGAAATACTGTAATATAGGCCCTTTAATAGAAACTTCAAGCGTGTCCAGAGGTGTTTTAAGGGAAATTGTATCATTTTGAGATATCTTGGCTCACTAAATAATTTACTTCTGAAACAGCAATTTATATCTAGGACCATAGACTGTATATAGATGAAGCCAATCCAAACAGGAGTTATAGTGAATAATTTAGAAAGCTCCATATTTGGAATTTCATAGGATCCAAAGAGTCAATCAGGAGTGAAGTGAGATTGCTGAAGGTGTAAGATATGATCAATGCCTTGGGAGAGGTCTTAGTCTTTCCAGTTTTTATGTTTCTTCTGTTACAAAACATTTATATAAAGTATTCTTTCTGCTTATATATATTTTTTTAAGTCCCCGCATTAGACCTTGGCACAGTGCTGCATTTAAAAACCTGCTGGATATCGCTGTGAACTTGAGAAGCATTTCAAAGTAATTATTAGTTCTTTTACATTTGAGAAATTCACCAAAAATAACTTATATTTACTTATATATATATATATTCATGTTTAAAATCTCTACCAGACTCTGCACTTTTGCTCTGGGTTCATTTGACTTCCTCGTGGACACTGGAACGCTTCGGAAAATGCTTCAAAATTCTGGAGAGATCCGAGAACCCTGAAGGAAAAACAAAAACAAGTTTGAGAGAACAGCATGGTCTGAGAGATGTTATGAGGAAGAAGAGGAGGAGGAGGAGGAGGAAGAGGAGGAAGAGGAGGAAGAAGAGGTGGAACGGTGAGTACGGCCCTGATTGGTTTAATGAATTGGCACAACAACAACAGTCTGCTCTGGAGGGAGTTCTGTAATAAAGTGACTGCTTTCATAACACTAAGAACCAGCTGAGGCCAAACACTGGGAAAGGTGAACTGCTTTGTGGCACATTTTACACATTTGACAAATATCACGGTTATGGAAAGTCATGCATCTAATTGTGTTTATGTACTGTGGAGCTCAACAGTAAACGCCCACTCTGGTTCCTGGAGTAAAATTTCCATTCATTTAAAACAAAAGATATGGCAAAATGCTTTAATAACTTGACAGCTTATAATATTTCAGAAACCGATTTAAAAAAAAATTATAGGTGCTCATTAGTTATTTTCTCAGACAGTCTATGGGGAAAAAATGGATGAGAAATTTCCTTCCAGAATCGGGGGTAGGTGCTCATTGTCACTAAAATTTGAAACTTGAATTTAATACTAAAGAAAAGGCTCAATCCACCATACTGATTTTGAGCCCATAGTGATTATAAAAACACATTTCTTTAGACAACAGAATGTAATCTTTGACACAGAATACATTTCTTTACCATTTGTAATTAGATTGGCTGACCTGCTTCTGTTTTATCATCACATTCACAATCTAACCTGATTGGCTGTG
>KN502546.1:49618-61656 GCA_000787155.1 Scartelaos histophorus | reverse complement strand
TATCATGCAGTTTGATTAGTATTATGTGTTTTTGAATGTCTGTACTCTTTTATATTTTTATCTGTTCTTTTTTATGTGGGCAGTAAAGAAATTCTGAACATAATACCGTTGTTAACTTTGATACTTTGAACTTGATATTTTTTCGTTATATTGACCATCAACTGTGAGTAACGTTATTTTTACTTGAGTACAATTAAAACCTTAGTTAGGGCTGTAGCTTCGTAGTGCTCAGTGCTGCCGCTGTGTGGTGTCCGCGGTCACTGCAGAGGCGCACACTCACGCTCTCTGGCTGTAGTACCCTGTAGTACCCTGTAGTACTCTGTAGTACTCCGGCTTCACCTCGGGGGAAGTGGTACGGTCCCGTTACTTCAGGCTTCAGACCTGTTTGCAGCGCGGCCGTGGAACGACAGCGAGATGATCGTCCGCCACATAAAGAGCACCTTACACTGAGAGACAATGAACATTTTCCAGCTGACTATTTTATTGGGAGTATCAGGTTAGTCTCATTTTACGGCTTTGTAGGAGTTCCTTTGTCGTGATTGACTGACTTAATCCCCGCAGGTTCCACCGGAGTAGCCATCGATGTATATCTTTGTTAATGATTAAATACAATATCTTTTGTACTCTTTAAGCTTATATTATTGCTAACTGTTAAGTTCCACGCGCGGTGTTGTATATACTAAAAACTTTAATGTAAATATTCCTACTTTGCATATGCTATAGCCTAGTTGTATGTTTATTGAAGTTTGAGAAAATAGACTTTTGGTTAACAGTGAAGAGGACGGTCAAATATGAAGGCTGCTCTTATCTTCGTTTTGGTTGAGTCAATGTGAAGGAATGCATGACACAGTAAAGGCAGGAAAATGAGGAGGAAAGCTCTGCCTGCTGCAGGAAATATGCTGCGTCCAGGAGCTGACCTGAATATATCTGAGTGTTGACTGCTTTCCCATAATGTGTGGTTAGATGAGGCGCTGAAAGTGAAGCCAACCTGCTCATTACCCTACTGTGAGGTGGGAATAATGGCCCCTGTGGCACTTGTTGTCGGTGCATACAGTCCTCTCATCACCATTAAACTAAACAAGTAACGGTTTGAAATCCCTGTCTGGTAATTGGTCTTTTTACACCCAGCTGGACTAGGACTAAAATTCCCATTGGCCAAAAGTTGTGACCCCCCCTTACTCCCTCCATCCTCATTCCTCAAGTGGGACAGAGGGAGGAGGTTCTCAGCACAGCCTAAACAATAGACCAACCCCAAAGAACCCAGCGAAGGTCAGCGTAGGAGGAATGTAAGAGTTTTAGTGTCTCATTTTTATTGGTTAACAAAGCTGTAATGTAATAGGACATGTTTATCTAATATGTAAGGATGCCCATAGACGAAGGAAATGCTGTTCCTAAGAGACTGGAGTTTTTATTTAGACTTCCTGACTAAGGGGGATGTTTGTTCCTGCCCCACCTAGATTGGGTAAACTATCAGTACATCATCAGAAAGCACCCACGGTAGCCGCCACTACTCCACAGAACTGCCTCTGTCTGTATGATAACCCCCTGCCTTTGCACAATCTTTTGGCTACCCCGTCAAAGATAAAGAACCTAGGCTAGGAATTTGGCCTTTCTGACCCCAGTACAGAGCCAAAGAGGAACCCCCAAGCTCATCTAAATCTCCCCCTGTTTTAATAATAAGCAAGCTCCAGCCGCAGGTAGCAAATCCTCAAAGCTTACACCACTGGTTACTGTTTTAGCTCTGTCACAACTCACGACAGATGCCTTAAAGTCCTGTATTACACAGAATTGACTGTAGTGAGCTTTAAGCCATGTTACTCACAAAAAAAAATAATGTTTTGCTTCATTCATGCATGCTTGAGTGATCCTGTATTTTTAGTCTATGTGTCTTGTAATGTACCTACCTTTTACCTTTAGTTCAATCGAAATTGAGAATTCCAGCACTGAAATGATCCAAATGATTCCAGTGAAGGTTTAAGAGTTTTAAAAACACAGTGACATCACAAAATGGAACAGACTCTTTTCTGAAGAGAAAACTCAGCCTAAATATGCAGGGTTTGTATGTTAAACATGTATGAATGAAACAAAACACAGCCCTAGGTATGTTTTTGATGAGGAAACATTATAACAAAGGGAAAACAAGCAGCCATAGAACTTTCCTACTGAACTCCGCAGATGAGTCAAACAAACCAACTAAATGTGTCATTAGAGCAGGAGGGAACCAGGATCTGTGTCTCATCCTGTCCATAAGATCAAGTGGAATACAGCCCCATAAGAAATGAACGGATATTACACTCGGCTCTGGTTTTCTGTCTTAGTATATCTACTAGTATAATCAATTATAATATCATTTTTGCAATCCATGAGTCAAACTATTATTTCTATTGGGCCTTTGTAATAGTTTCCTTAGATGTAAATACTTTAATCTTAAATTACACCAAATGAAGGGTTGTTGAATGAAGATTTAAGTTTAATAACGGTAGTGTCTTTGTGAAAGTTAGAGCATTTTGAACTTGGACATACAAACAGACAAATAATGCAAAATGACTCATGTGTAGATGAAACAAAACACAACTGCTGGTATGTTTTTGAAGAAGTAACAACATTGTTGCATGGCTTAAAGTTTGCAAGAGTCAGTTTAGTTAGTTTATTAGTAGTAACAGTTTGTTTGTGTTGCCAGCCTGCAGGTGCGATGGCGTCCATGTCTCGGTGCGGGAGAAGCGCCAGTACGCCATGCTCTTCCAGGCTGTGGTCCTGCCCTGTCAGTTCCAGACCTCCTCCACACAGACCCCCGTGGTGCAGTGGTGGTACAAGTCCTTCTGTCGAGATCGCACCCAGGACTCCTTCTCTCTGCCTGAGACTCTGGGGAAGACCACCTCTGACCTGGGGACCAAAGCCCACCTTGAGTGCTCAGACAGCAGTCGCACCAGCCGCATCGTGGCGTCTGCACAGGGCGCCTCCATGACACTAGCAGAGCACTATAAAGGAAGGGACATCTCCATAGTTAACAGTAAGACAGAATTTTGTTTTGAATGAGTGTTAAATTTAGCTGCAGATGGCCTTTGACCCCATAGATCTGTCACTCTGAGCTGGCTGTGCTTTGTTTTCCGTCCTCCCTATTGTCTTTGTTTCACACACAATCACAAAAGCCTCTGACTCCTTCAGCTGGGCCTTATCTTGGGAAAACACCTGCTCTATATAACCAATTTAATCCACAAATACATGTGTTTCAGGCTGAGTCAGTAGTACAATACTTTCTGTTGTAGTGTTTGTACAGTTTCTAATCTCCTATTGAAGGAGACAAAAATAAAATTGCTTACACTGGCAGCAACAAGTACTTGACCTGCCACAATATTATTTGAGAGGTCAGTATTTACCATGGTACTTTTTCTTTGTACTAGTGGGGGTCTTTTAGTTATTTTTTGGTACAACAATAAGATTTGAACTGTTGAAGGTTGGAAGAATAACTTCTATGGCTCATAATAGATACATACAAAGTGTTTAATTCTGTTTAATTTATTTATTGCAGTCTTCAACATTATTTAAGTGCCTTTAGTTCATTGTAAGTAGCAAGTTGTGTTTATGTTATTGTATATTTGGGTTAAAAGATGATGTCTTGTTACAGAGGCAGACCTGCGCATTGGGGAGCTGCAGTGGGGAGACAGTGGGGTGTATTTTTGTAAAGTGATCATCGCTGATGACGTGGAGGGGAAAAACGAGGCTCAACTGGAGCTACTTGTACTGGGTAAGGCTCATTGCATTTGTAAATGTAAAGGTTGTAAAGGTTTGTGTGTATTATGGTACTGGTACTTTAATGGTCATAATATTCTTGCTCCAAAATGTGTCACGTAAAGAGCTCAGCTTTGCCTATGATGCAGTATGATGCAAAGAGTGGAGCCAGTTTTCACATCTGGCTTGTGTTGACATATCAGAAACAGAAAATCGTCACCTTCCTAAAATACTCGCCCAAGTCACTTTTTACCTAACTTTTCCTTAGGCAAAAAAATGCCATAATTTCAATTTTGGGGGTAGTTTTTTTGTGTTTCCTGAAAAACCTGAAAAAAATGACTTATGTGATTATTTTAGGAAGGTGACGAAATGTTTGATTTCATGGTAATGTTTTATAATCATTCAATTGTGGAATATTTCATTGCATTTTCATCCATGTTTGAATCAAATTAATTTAATCTAAGGTGTGTAAATGTGTTTCTTAAAAGTAATGCACAGCTATAATGCATTCATAAAGGGGAGGCTTTATTATAAGCACATGGGTTTTTTTGCCTCCTCCTGCACATACTTTTTTTTCTAGTATGCCCTTTGTATTGTTATATTTTGCATTATAAGTGTAAAGTAAATAAATAATGGGGGACCTTTAGTTTTGTACAGGGGGTTGCCATGGAAACGGCCTATTCCTGTTTGCCTCTCACAGCCTCTCAACTTGAGTCATGTCAGACTATTGTTTGGTCAGCACTACACTTGAAGAGGGCAGACACTGACTCATTCCAACTGTATTAGCGTATGGCTTATGGTATAACACGTTTTAGCAGCTAATTACATGGTTTCCTAAGTACTGTGCATATTTACTAAACCCACCGCCCTAATGCTGATTGTTTCCGGTTAGTACAGTATTGGTTGTACGCTCACATTTGGAGCCCTTTGTTGTCACGTGGCAAGTAAGACAGACTTTAAGCCGTTGCCATAGCACCATATCGACTTGTTCAAAAGATTTGTTAAGGAAAAAAAAGAAATTAGGAAGACCCACGCTGAACTTTGACCTCAGAGATTAACTATAGCGGTGCTCTTTATTGAACTGACTTATTATAGTTTCCCCCAACTGGCAGCTATCCTCAACAGTGCATTAATCTGATTATGAATGGCTCACTGGAGAGAAGAGGAAGAGGTAGTTACACAGTTCAAAGTGTAAAGACAAAATACTGATGTTCAGATTAAATAAGCCTCTTACTATATTAAAGATTACGAGCTAACTCAAATTACATTAAAAGGCTCAGAACTGTTATTGACACATCTACTTGTTTAATTTTCTTTCATTTCCTTTCCAAGCTTTTTTGGAGCTTTGTTTTCTGTGATAATACATTTACTGCGTACTTTTGTGCTCCCTCTTCATTTCTCATGGCCTCCCTCTTGTCCACTGCATAACTGTGTGGATCTCTCCGGTTACTCACTGTTACTAACCCTATGGCATGTACTGTAGAGGTGCCAAGTCCAAAATATATGAGTTTTTATCAGAAGCCTAGACCGTGAACTTTTACAAAGCCATCACTGAGCACTCAGCAAATGTTGGCAATGTTCTCCAGAATTTCATCCCTATATTTAGAGGCATCTGGGAGCGGTTATTATAATAATCATAGCCTCACAGATAATATGGCCCAAAGGCAGTCTGGCTGCTTTTCAGTGAACACATTGGGCTCATTCTATAGAGAACACACAACCAGGCAAAAGTTTGGAGTCTTATTCAATGTTTTTTCTATATATTTACTACTTTCTGCAGTTGACATATATAGAGAAGTCATCAAATATATGACATTTATACAGCAAAGAAAAAAAAACATGACAGGTGCACTATGTAACTTTTTAGTTCTTGTTTCTATGGATATATCATTGTTCAGCTTCGAATGTTCCACAATGGCATTAAACAGATTACTACTTTACCTGTTTTCAATTACAGGTGGTTCTATTGCTAAAAAATGCCTACAAAAACAATTGACTGTGAGCGAGGTTGCCTCTCCACAGATCTGACCAGTAACATGGCCGGGTTACTGTGTTGGTCTCCATCATGATAGTCAAGATTTAATGCTGTACTGTGAAACATTTTAGACAAGCAATGACATCTACATAGAGAAAAGCAGATGGCAGACCCCCCACCAGAAAAGCTGCATAATGCATAATAAAAAATAGTTTTACAAGAATATGTTTAAACCAAATCTACTCACATTTTGCTTTGTACAAACATATTTAGTAGAGTTATATTTTATTTTTTCTTTACTAAAAATTCCGTACATCTTACTTTATATATTTGATGTCTTCTGTACACTAAACACTAAATGAGAGGGTGAGTCTAAACTTTTGACTGGCAGTGTACATTTTCTGAATTAAACTGATAGTTATTTTTGTATAAGAGCGCCGTTGTTGTATAATTGTATAACTTCTATGGCATAATAGATGAGGCCTTGTTGTAGCCGTCCCAGATCAGTTGTCCTAGTTTCTGAAATTCCCTCTTTGTTTTCACATGCATGCCCCTTTATGCACATTTTGTTTTGTGTGGTTTTCTATGTCTACTTAAAGGTGCATTGTGTAACTTTTCTGGGATGGTTTGCCAATGCTTTTCTCAATGGAGATGTTAATGCTTTGCCTGGAATGTTTTACAGAATGATATTAAACTTTTCTCTTCATGGAAACTAAACCAAGCCTGTTTTTCTAAGTATTGTTTTACTATAAAAGCACCTAATTGGATAAATGTAAGGTAGAGCTTTTTAATGTCATACAGTGGAACATTCCAGTCAGAGCAATGATATATCCATAGGTACAAGCAGGTGACAAAACTATAAAGTTACATTGTGCATTTTTAACTGTATGGAGTTTTGTGCAGGAGTACAAATAAAATATTATATAAACCACGATTAGGGTATTTGGATTTGATCTGCATTTGATCTCATAAGTAGGTGATCGTGATAGATAGAAACCAATATTAAAAAGCGTATTATTTTGCTTTCCACACATAACCCACTGAAATGCATGAAATCTAAGCTTTCAAACTGCTTTTTTGTTTCCTACTTCCTCTGCCCGCCCTCACCTGTGCTCTGCTTCTCTCTCCAGGCAGGACAGGTGAGCAGAACGATCTCCTGCCTGAGTTTGATCTGGAGATTATGCCAGGTACGCCGCCTCACCTGCACTGTTGTCTTGCATGTAGCTTTATTCATCTTCTCATTGTAATAAAGAAAATTACCTAACAGCACTAACGCAAACTAGCTCCGATTGATTCATTGGACAAATAAACTATTTTTCGTTCAAAGTAGCCATGGATACTTGTTTTTTTTTTTGTTTTTTTTATGGTTCTGACGAATATCTTTAATCTATTGCAGCTGATGGTGATGAGATCTGCCAATATTTTGAGGCTGATGTGCTGTATGTAGAGCTGAGTTTGATAATACCTATAAACTCATGTGTTACGACAGGGTGCTACTCAACAGAGGAAAGTGTAATAATAATTAGGGCTGGTCAACATGGTGATAAAAAAAAATCCTCAAATTAAAGGACTGTCCTCATCCTCTGTTCCTATTGATGAATTAACCAAGAACCTCTTAGAACTAGTTGACTTTAGTTCTGTCTCAAAGGCAACGTCAATGGAGTGTAAAACTGTAACAGGGCAGTGCAGTGTTCTTATGGGCTGAAGTTAATACTGCACTGAAGTGTTCTAATAAAGCACCGTGTATCTCCTTTTGTCAGGTCTTTGGCTCAAACTAAATGTCAGCCTCTGATGGAAATTTAAGGCAGAAAACACTTCAGTCTGTGGATATTTTAAAGTTTTTACAGAGGAGATTTGCTGTTGGTAGTTGTTCCTAAATGTAAAGACACACTCAGTCAAAAGTTTGGACACGCCCTCTTATTCTGTTTTTTTTTCTTTTACGCTTACTTACTACTTTCTGCATTTGATGAAAATACAGAAGACATTAAATATATGATGCAAGACATATGGAATGATGTAGCAAAAACCAAAAAGTTAAATAAGTAAACTAAATATTGACTTTTTTAATATCATTTACGTCCTCCAAGTAGCCACCCTTTGCTTTGTTGACCGTGTTGTAAACCCTTGTCCTTCTCTCACTCAGATTTATGATGAAGTTTATTGAAATGGTGCAAACCAGGAAAAGGGTAGCTATATATAATTACTGTTTAAAGCAAGTTTTGAACTATGAATATATTTTTGTTTACTACAGTCCATATGTGTTCATTCAGGGTTTTGATGCCTTCATTGAGAATCTAAAATGTAAAAAATCCTGGAAATAAAGAACAAAAATAAATGAAAAAGTGTGTCCACACGTTTGACTGGTATTGTACATGTTCATGAAAGTTGTCACCGTCACTGTTAGTCTGTATATTTTTCTCTTTGACTGTAATATTTTGTATTGTGTCTTGCAGAGTGGGCGTTCGTGGGCTCCGTGGTCTTGGGCAGTATCTTATTCTTGTTGCTTTTGGGGATTTGCTGGTGCCAATGCTGCCCTCACTCCTGCTGCTGTTACCTGAGCTGCTGCTGCTGCCCTGACACATGCTGCTGTCCACGTCACTGTGAGTACATACACGCTACTAACCACTGGAACTGGGAAGGTAAAGGATCCCATTTATCCAGGGCCTAGTAACAGGAGAGGCCCCTCACAAAGTCTTCTAAAATGCCATTTTCATTAGACAACATGTAGCATGGGGCCACCAAGATGATTTGTACCTAGGGCCTAGAATTTCATGCAACACCCCTGGTACTATCTACACACTGTTCTAACTTCAGTCTGTCAACCTTTACTTATAGAGCCCTTTACAACACTCTTAGACTGGACTAACTTTATTAATCCACAGGGGAAATTATTTGGACTCAATAGCTCACAATATATTATAATATATGTCTTGTTTGACACCAGGAATCTAGTGTCAAACAAGACATATTTATATAAATGTATATGTACAAGTAAAAATATAGTAAATACAGTAATACAAATATATCTCAGCTATATACATGAGGTCTAACGGAGAAACAGTGCAAAATGAAATAGTGATTGACATGACAGAGGATTATTTATTACAAAAGGGTGAGCAAAAAGCATAAAACCATAATCTAATACATTGTGCAGTCAATGAACTGCGCAAAATAAGGTTGATTACTGGGTGTTAAAAGCCAAACACCCAAAAGCCAAAAATGTTTAATCAATGTTTTGTGTGTATACATTACCACAATTCATAATTTGTCCTCCTCAAATCTGTATTTTTTAATTATGATTCTATAAATTGTTAACATGTTGTTGCCTCCTCAAAAACATACCTGGAGTTGTGTTTTGTTTCATTCACACGTCTGAGAAATCCTTTATTATTAGTTTGTCTACATCTACTCAAAATGTGCTGTTCCACCTTATGATGTCATGTAGTGGTAGTTTTCAAGTTAACAGTTTTCTTTTGCCTTTTGTTCAGTAGAGATTGGCAATTCCTGGGCTGAAATTATCCAATTGATTCTAGTGAAGGTGTAAAAACACAGTGCAGCACTCTCTGTATTACCACATGACATCACAAGGTGGAACGGTGTGAGAAAAGGTGTGAATCGAGGTTTGTTTCTGATGAGGAAGACTGATCAGAA
Organism: Scartelaos histophorus; assembly: GCA_000787155.1. NCBI lineage: Eukaryota > Metazoa > Chordata > Actinopteri > Gobiiformes > Gobiidae > Scartelaos > Scartelaos histophorus. The sequence continues at coordinate 52,301 of KN502546.1, read as the reverse complement.
AATAGCAGCCCCTTTAATATTTCGCTCTGTATTGTTGTTTTCTCAATATTAGTATTTATATTTATACAATATTTATGATTGTGTGTTGTATCTCCATCAGTATATGAAGCTGGGAAGTTGGCAAAGTCTGCAAAATCTGCTCAAATACCTATGTATCCCTATTACATCCCTGGAGTTCCTTCTGTGCCCCCAACTGTGGTGCCACTTGCCCCATCTTCTCACCTGGAGCCCAAAATGGTCTCTCTTCCTTCAGTAGAGAATAATTTGGCCGGAGGTTGGTGTCTTGTCATTGAAAGGTGTCTACTGGCCTTCATCTAACTCTCATCTGTGTTCATCTCTAACATTATCAGCCTCTGTCTGTCTTGTCACCCATGTTGTTTTGTCCATGCATGTTTATGTGCTTGTGTGTATTTGTTGGCCACATCCACAGTGCGCAGTGGTTACCGACTGAAAGCCACTCCACACCAGGACTCAATGAAAGTCTTGTACTACATAGAAAAGGAGCTGGCTGATTTTCCCTCTGCCAAGATGGCTACACTGCAATGTAAGCCAGTAGAGCAGGTAGCTTCATGTCATTTGTGCTTGAGCCCCTGTTTTGTGCATGTTTTGTGTGTGTGTGTCTCCTTTTCATAACCAAGTGTTGCTATAATATTCTAACTACGTGATCCTTTAGCAGTTCCTCCATTATGCGAATTACTTATAATTTGTCCTCTGATTTTCTCAGCCAACAGCCTCTCTGAACTGAGCTCTCTTCATGAAGGGGGAAACCATGACTTCAGAAATACTTATCAGAAGGTCCAGATGAAGGCGCTCCCACCCATAGCAGACCTGGATGACCAGTCTGTGTCCAGAGTGGCTCATACTGCTCAGACTCATAGACACAAGTGGGACAAAGGCAGCCACTCTGATGATGAACTAGATAACAGGCATGTTTCACACACACTATAATCTTACCCTTCGTTAATTACTCAGAACTCTAAATGTATTTGTCATTACTGTAGGTGGAATCCTCGCTCGGAGCACATGCAGAGAAAAACTTTAGGCAGAAGGGGGCGCACGGGCTCCCTGGATGAGTTGGAGGAATTTGCACGTTCATACAGCACCCGCTGTAATCGAGATCGAACTTATGAGCGTGACTATAGCCCACCTCGACGCGGCTACAGAGATGAAGAGGAAGGCTGGAGACGGCCCAGCCCCCCACCTGTACCACGGAAACGATCGGACACATGGGACAGTGATCGTCCAAGTCGCCTGTATCAAAACAGAGGCTATGACGATGCCTACCTCACCAGTGTGCTGGAGAAGAAGGCCAGAGGTCGAGGGGGGGACAGAGGAGCAGCGAGGGCAGATGAGGACAGTGACACTCCCTCCAAAGGCAGCTCCAGAGGCAAAGGCAGTGACAGTTACTACAGCAGGTCACCAAGCAATCGTCCAGAGGAGGACGACCCCTTACCTCCGTACTCAGAGTGGGAGGCGGAGCGTTACCGCAGGACTGGTCTTACCACAGACCGCTATCGGACTGTACAGCCTCCAGGGACAGAGAGCTATAGAGCCTCTGAGGCAGCCTCAAGGCCTTTCAGTTACACCAGGCCCCCTCCTGCGAAGTCCCACACGCTACAGGGCAGCCGAGAGGACAGGGACAGAAACCGGAACCTGGTGAGTTACCTATAGCAAAAACATGCTTATCAAAACTATTTGGACACTAGCCTAATATCTTAAACCACATGCAATAACTTTTTAATATACAGTATGTCCAATGTTAAAGAGGCAACGGGGCAGGATTATAAGAGCATTAGTTTTGCTTAGTCTTCACCAAGCCAAATGTTGGTTTATACACCAGCAGAGTGTGTGCACTGTCAGTAGTCATAACAATGAGTTTATGATGTGCCTGTACATAATTGTAAATTGACACTCCAAATTAGACCATTTGCACTAACCCCACTTCAGACACATGATTTTTCTGTAATTTAGTGCCACTCACCTGCAAATGAAAAATGCACAGACTCTAATGTGGTCTCACTGTGTCCTTAACAGAGCGCTGCACTGAGCAGGGACTCTCTCTTAGTGTGACCAGCCTCGGCCTCCAGACGGCTCTACAGTCCATCCACTTAAACCGTCTTGTTACTGCCAATGAGCTACTTGAATTCACTGAAAAAGTTTAGTATAAAACACACTGAACAAACCTCGAGTGGCACGTACTTTGTGTATCATGTTTGTGGTTGGATGGCTGTGAATGCCACCACTGTTTGAGTGCCAATCTCAACAAAATCTTTTTTATTGTCCTTGAACTTTTCATTGAGTATCTCAGGATTTACATATATTATTTTTTATGTTGATAAAAATAAAATTGCATTTTCATTATCTGTTGCTTGTAATTGCACTGTTTTTTTTAAATAAAAAAAACAATGTTAAAGGTTGAAAGTTGTTTTTCTTATTAATTTTAAGAAATATGTTTTATATTAATTGATTTGAATGGTAATTTCAGGGGGTGACTATATATCAGTTTAATCATATTGCTATCATGTGCAAACATCTGATTACTTGTGTGTGCATTGTCTTAAATCTGTTTTCAGATTAAGTAAATAAACATGAATTTACTCAGTGAACCCTGCACTCTATCAGCACAGAGTCACTATTTGCACAGGGAGAGTGCAGATATGCCTTTGTATTATTCAAATCTAAT
>KN502546.1:0-49583 GCA_000787155.1 Scartelaos histophorus | reverse complement strand
GGAATGACAGAAGTGGTAATTGTGAAGAGTTTTTAAAGTTTTTAGAAAAAAAACACTTCAGTTCAACTCTCGTTTTGAGCCAGAGACACTCAAAGCAGAGGGGAGATGTAAAGACAGCCACAAAGAGTCCAAACATGAGTCAACAAAAGGCCTCACTCCCCTCATGGAGCAACCTTTACCCACAGAGACTGAGGAAACATGCAGTAGTGATGAAGTACTCAATCTGTTACTTAAGTAAAAATACAGATAAAGAGGAAAAAAGTTACTTAAGTAAAAGTATCACAAGAAAAAAAAAATCTACTTTAGTAAAAGTAATGAAGTATCTGTTTAAACATGTACATGCAGTGATTATTAATTTAAAAAATAATATTTAAGATTTCGGTCAACAATAGCAATATAAATCAATTTCTTATTTTTTCTCATTAATCTGCCTTTTTTTCAGTCCAGTTAAAAATATACTGAAGTCAAAAGTACAAACACCTATTCTCAAATGTAATGAGGTAAAAGTCAAAAGTTTCCATTTTAAAATTGTCATGTACATATACCTAAAAATTCTACTTAAGCCTTAAGCCTACTTCACTACTTGTTACTTCGTTACCATTTTAGACATTACAGGGAAAATTATTTGTAAAAGGGGGAAATAAAAGCATATACGAGCAAACAAACAAAAAACAAACAAACAGAACATATAGGCCTATAGCACCTTGCAGTAGGCCTACTTTAGGATGAACTCAGTAGCACAGCCAGCGACACAAGCCTATTGATCCTCCCTTGAGCAAACACGCGGCGCTTCCTCTTGCGTGTTTTTCCCTGTTGCACCTGTCTGTGGGCGGGGCCATGAGGTCACCTGAAGCCGGAGGGGGAAGGGTACAGCACGACTCCGCTCCACACACTTATTCCTTTCTGCGTCTGTGAATAACAACAGTTTAAAGAAAAGGAAACTATTCACGGAGTAGGACCAGGTTTTGTATGATGCAGAGGGGAGGAGGACGGCGACTGTCTAAAACTGTCAGCTTTTTGGACTTTGTAGCAGCCACAGGATAAACAGAGTCGTCGGCGAGAGAAGAGAGAGAAGAGAAGAGGCCTGCGCGACGCGATGGGAAACTTGATGCTGTTGTCCCTGCTGCTGCTTCACCTTCCAACAGGTGAGGACTCAACGCGTTTAATCTGGGAATTGTGTTTTATCTTGACTCTACGGTTGTTTTTTTGGTAAAAGACGTGGCTTTTTATGAATCCAAGTCGAAACCATCTTTAGTTAATTATCAACGAGCGTAAATAGCACAAGGCCGCGCCAGTCACGTGACACCCCTATAACAGTTTAGCTGTTATAACTGTGTTACACTGTTATAACTGTATTACACTGCGCGTGAGATTGTAAATAACACTGAATATAACCCTTTTGTAATACATATACTGTCCCCTTCTGTAGTACACATACTGTCCCCTTCTGTAGTACACATGCTGTCCCCTTCTGTAGTACTCATACTGTCCCCTTCTGTAGTACACATACTGTCCCCTTTTGTAGTACACATACCCTTCTGTAGTACACATACTGTCCCCTTCTGTAGTACACATACTGTCCCCTACTGTAGTACACATACTGTCCCCTTCTGTAGTACACATACTGTCCCCTACTGTAGTACACATACTGTCCCCTATCATCTTCATACACAATGTCTAACACATTTCCACAAGTTTAATGCAACTGTAAATAAAATATTGCTTTCCACCACGTTCAGTAGATTTATCCAGAGTCTATGTTATGACCTAACACAGCACACTTTCCCTATTAGTGAGTATATAAGTGAAACAAGCCAAGTTCATATGTATCATTAGATTGTTTTGCTGCTGCCACTATGCCTAGAATGCATTTAAAGACTTTAAACTGTTATCCAGTCTAGTCACATTCTTTTCCCACACTTACAAAGCTTTGACAAACACACAGATGATTTCTTTTTGAAATAGGCTCTATTGTCTGTGTTTGACCTGTATTTTCTTGGCTTAGATGTTTGGTCCATTCAGGTGATAGTTCCAGAAACAGAAAGGAGAACGACTCTGTTTGCCTCTGTGATTCTGCGCTGTGACTACAGCACATCCGCAAACCCTCAGGATGTTCTTGTGTCCTGGAAGTTCAAGTCCTTCTGCAAAGACCCAGTGCTTGAATACTACTCCACAGGTTTGTTTGCACATAACATTACATCATATGTAATACATAATGTATTATGTTTATTTATTATAATATATATGATTTAGTAACAAGTCAAACAAGATTAACATTGGAACATTCCTCATAGCATATCAGGCAGCACTACAGCTTGGACAGGACCCTTCCAATGACTGCCCTGACCGCCAGCGCACTGTCCGCACTGTGATCCAAAAGAGAGGCTTAAATGAGCCCATTCTGGGGGCAGAATACAGAGAACGAAAAATAACTATACGAAACAGTGAGTAGTGTTATGTACTTATTGTCATCATTTTATGATAGTTTTACACCGCTATTATTTGTTTAGTCTGTTTTACTAACGTATTAAATTATACTATTACTTCTGTGGTTTTGAAGTGTTTTAAAATGTTTTAAATGTGAATTATTCTGCGTTGCAGAGGCTGACCTAGTAATAACAGAGGTAATGTGGTGGGATAATGGCGTGTACTTCTGCACTATTGATGCGGCTGGAGACACTTCAGGAGACTCTGATCGTGAAGTCAAACTCATTGTGTATCGTAAGTTATTTTAAGTTACTGAGCTACTTTGAAGGGAAGTATATATAAATATCATTAAACTGAAATATGTGACTTTTTTCAGACTGGTTGACAGTTCTTTTCATCATTATCGGCGCGATCCTGCTGATAATGCTTTTCTGTATCTGCTGCTGCCAGTGCTGCCCTCAGAGGTGCTGCTGTTATGTCCGCTGCCCATGCTGTCCAAGGACATGCTGCTGTCCTGAAAAAGGTACAAAAGAATATAGTAATAATTAAAAAAATATACACAAATGTAATGTTTTAATTCACATTTCAGCGGTGATGCAGCACAGAATGATACGAGAGGCTCAAAAGGCCATGGTTCCCTGGATGCAGGGGCAGCCCATTTATGCTCCTATCAGCTCCAACGCTTCCACACAGGGAGTCCCAATATTATACTCAGGTCAGTCACATTGTCAGTGAACTTCATCACATACTTGCATTAACTCACATAATGGCTAGACAAGGTGAATAATAATGAGCATTAAAATCATCATTAAAAACATCTTTAAATTCAGATTATTTTCTTTTTATTTTAGGGTCCTACTCAGATTACCCCAAAAAACAGAACCTGGCTATGGCTCCCATGCCACTTTCACCAATGGCCCTCCAAAACCATCCCCCTCCTCCAATGGTCAATGGCAGCCTGCAGGGCAGTGTGCAGGGGGCCAGTCAGGTGCTGGACTACCTGGAGAACCAGGTCCGAGGACTTGATATGTCTCCACTGCCTCAGAATATGGCACCATTGCAGCCTCCACCTGGCCCTCCTCCTGTCCCCTACACACCTGGCCCTCCGAGCATGTTGTCTGCACTGGATGAGATGGGTGTGAGGGGTGTGGAGAGACGGGTGATCACTTTGCCTCCTATTATCCAGCGCCAGCCCAGCTTTAATTCCCACAGGGGGGCGGGTGCGGCCGAGGGAGGCCGGGTTGGAAACAGACTTTCTAGTCAGTCCAGTGGGAGCACTAATCGCTCAGGGGCCCGAGGCTACAGAGACATGTCTCCACCGCGCCGTGGGATTTTAAGGGACTATAATGACGACTCAGACTGGGACAACAGGCGCAGCCGAGCTCCACACAGGAGGGAGCAGAGAGGAGGGTCCTCGGGGCGGAGGAGTGGAGGGTCCAGACCCAGAGCTCGGAGTCGAGATGATCTGATGGAGGAGCTGCAGAGCCGAGGGCGGCGGAGAGAGCGGAGCTACTCTCCTCCTCCTCAAAGACACAAAGGAGGGTCCTGGAGCTCAGAGGAAGACAGCAGGAGGAAGAGGAATAGTGGCAAAGAGAAGGACTGGCCCGAAAACCCTCCCAGCTACTTCTCCATCGAGATGCAGCCTGGACACAGCAGAAGGAACTATGACCGCCTCTCTGTAAGCACACTCACTTAACTTCACTAGTGCCTTTGCCTGCTTTCATTGTGCATAGTTTAAGTGGCTTGAATCTGTCCTGTCATAACCAGAAATCATTCTTTGTTTTCTGTTTTCTCTCTCCTCTTCCTCCTTCTTTCTCTTTTGCCTGGTTTGCTGTGGTGATTTGTTAAATCATTGTTGCTGTCTTTAACTCCACTTTCTCTTGTAGGATAGAAGCTCCCGTAGCGGCACCAGTGTAGTCATCTGACACATTTCTCTCTTGTTTTTTTAAACATTTCATCATGTAATAGTTGTTGTATAAATGAGTTTAATGAATTTGACTGTATTTTTTTGGCTTTTAAATGTTATGTTTGTTTTATTATTTTGTTGATGTATTTTTGTTTTGTTTAGAAGAAGATGAAAATGAAGTATACAAAAATTATGTAAATATCTTTCATTTTGGAACAACTCTGGCTTGTTATTTCTAGTATTTATTTTGTTTATGTGAAGTACATTTGGTGCCTGTGTACTTTTTAAATTGCATTTTTTACATACCTAATGGTTTAACTGAAATATTTCAATAAACATTTTTACACAGCTTCATTACTTATTTCTGAAATAATAAACAGCACATAGATACAAACATATACCTTCAGAAATCTGTTGTAAGACTATGGAACTGTTCAGTGATGATATCTTTGTACTTTCTAGCTCATTCTTTATAATGCCCAGTTGGCAAAGTACCATGCTGATTGAAAACTTTAAATTGCACAAAAACAATGCTTTAAAAACAGTGAAGAGTAGAAGTTGTTTTAAATCCTGTGTTGTGTCTTTCTCTTATGATTTAAATGCAATTTGTTGTAAAAGTATTCCAAGTATTCAGAGTACAGTTCTCTGATTGTACAATGTAGCAGAATGCGTTACAAAATACATTTTTATTTCTAGTATTCAATATTCTGTAACTAAATATATTTTTAAAGTATTCTTCCCATCACTGCCCATACACGGGATACATGGTTTAAAAATGTTCGGGTCAAATGGGCAAAATGCTCTGGCGTCTTATTTCCTGCAGAGGGCGCCACGTCACAGTTATAGGTCTGGATGTTCGGCAGATATCAATAATTTGGCAACAATCCTGGACTGGCCACCGTATTTACGAAGTCAAAAACTGTAAAAACTGTAAAATCAGTTCCATGGATCAATTTGTTGGGTCTTTTTGCCGAGTCTTTATATTTTAATATCTGCCTGGTTATACTTGAAATTCCACCTGTGGCTGGTGTACTTGACTGTACTTGAAGCCTTAGAACCCTGGTGGGCTTGTCTTGCAGAATGTCATCTGGGGCCGAGGGCTGGACCACAGACGGGCTGATGATGGATGGTCTGGTTGGGGGTTGGACTCTCCTCCGGCCCGCCCTGCTCTTCTGTCATTGGTTTCTCTGAAGGAGTAACTGGGAAGTGAAACTGCCAATGTCAAATAACGCCTGGATCAGCTGTCGACCCAACATCCTCTGTAAATATTTTTTCCGACTGCTCAAGTGCACTTTTGCCCCGCATAATCTGCAGGTAAGGACTTTCTGAAGCATCGTGCGGCTGTAGAGGCAGGGCGCAGGGCGCACTGGGAGATACTATGTAGCCACAGTGTGGGAGCTGCTAAATCACCTGCTAGCTCCTCTACCATTGTGTCAGCACAGCATAGCTCAGCTACAGTATTCGCATTAAAATATTGACATCCTCTTCAGTAGTGTATGGGCTATTGGCTATTACAAGCCTATAATAAAACTTACCCACAGAGGAGAGAGACCTGAGTGTGCAGCTCTGCTTCTTGTTTACTCGACATGTTTCCCTCTGAGGTGTTTGGCGCGTCTGAGGTTTCCAGTGTGTGTGTTTTTTTTACACTGTGCTGACCGGGGCATGGCTCCCAGATCAGCTGTTTTACTCCTGTCTGTGTCTGTGCAGAACCATGAACTCCATCACATGTCCAGCCAGAGCTGCCCTGTCGCTGTGCCGTCGCCCTGCGGGGGGCCTAAAGGTGTTTGGGGGGTCGTCAGGTCCTTCTGCTGGACTTGACAAAGCCTATGTTCAGGCTGTGAGGGTTTGCCACTCTGGGACCAACCGAACTGGCAATGTTTTCACCAAGAAGAGGGGCTACGACATCACAAGGAATCCTCACCTGAACAAGGTGCGTGTAGTTTCTTACATATTATATAATACGTGTTTCCATTCCCCTGCTCTTCTTGAACTGTGCATTTCCTCAATGTGGGACAAATAGATGTTCTCTTATCTTATCTACAGCTTTAGACTACTGCCATTGTTTTCACAAGTATGATGATACTTTGATTATAGACCAAAGGTTTATCTGTGGAATACAAAAGAGACCTTTCATATGTGTCATCAGCCCAAACAATGTCCCACATGCCGCCTTCACAAAACAAAAATGCCAGAGAGTAAATATAAGCCTCAGCTGTAGATGGGTACAGTGAGATGAATATAAAGCATAAATCATTATACATGTATTAACAATTTTAGTTATTCAGCACAATATACTAGTAATTCAGAAATCCATTGGCAGCCTCCTTGGAAGGGGATGGAGCTGCTGGTAGAACTACTGTCTGGAGACGCCTGCTCAGGTGTATTTGTTTACATGAGCATCACAGTGGTGCCTTGGCTCCTAACTGCTGAAGACAACAGTTCCCATTGTATCTTTACATCCTGGATGTATGTAAAGTAAATTAAACTGTCTACTTAATTTTCAGCCAATGGTCTGAGTATAGTTTTATTAGAAACTGGAATCACATGGCAACAGCTAATCTGCTGTTTGCTACTCGTACCTGGAGTCTTGCCATTTGAGCTTCTTTTCATCACAGACCTAACAGACATATACGTCTAAATTATTAAATACATCTAATGCAGTCATTATAGGGCAGGCCTGACTGAGCATTCCCACATTCACTAAATAGAAGTCATGTTAATGCATAATATATCTATTTAGAGGAAATATTATATGATTTAATATTGTCTGATCTGGGTCGTTCTTCTGCAGATTAAACGTATGGCATCTTAAGTTATGTGTATATATGATTATAGTTTGGGGATATATAACAAATAACTAGATAACCATTTTGCATACATTTGCATTATTCCACATTTAATGCTGAATATGGGGTTTGTGTTGAAAGAATGTGCAGCCCTTCTCATAAAGTTGTCCTGTCATCAAACTTTTCAGGAAGGACCTCAGATAAAACTCATTGAGATCACACCTTAAACTGCAAAATCATGGAAAGTGGATTTACATTTGTCCTCTACTATGTCTAATTACACTCAATTAAATTATGTTTTATCAGTTTAACTTTCTTCATTTGTTGCATTATAGTTTAATTTTAATGCCAAATTGCTAATATTACTTAATTATGACTACACAGTTCTCTTATTAAATTTATAGTAAAAGAGCAAAAGTTAGTGATATATTTTAGGTGCAATGATCCAAATCTTATCGACCAGATTCAGTCCGTATCATTGTAGAAAAAAAAATTCAGATTGGTTCAGTGACATGCCTCTATTTTCCTGTTTGCAAAGTTAACACATAATTAATGTCTTGCTTTAGGCATTACTATTGTATTAAGCAAACAAACTTTAGCATGAAACTTTAATTTTCCATTGTTCCTTTTAACAGTTTTACTCTGGAACAAAAGGAGTGGTGCAGTATTTAGGAGGAGGGCTGAAGAGGGGAGTGGGTCTACACTGATACACCATTGGACAGAATAAATAGATTAAACAACTCAGTCTTTGGGAAAGCAGCCAGCGTCACAGATGTTACTCACAAGAACCATGCGACCGTAAGGGATACAAGAGCATAGCATAACAAAGGTAAAATAAGACGAGAAGAAGAGTTAGTTCATTCAAATGTAGAATTATGTTGAGGAAAAACACTCCCCTGTCAACTTCTTTCCACTAACAACGTCATATGAAGTCACGTGATCCACCCATGAGTCATATAATCAGTGTGGTTTCTTATTCAGGCCACACATGGTAAACTGTAGTTGTTGCCCATATGTCATTATTGCCTGTCCTCGTTTCACAGGGCATGGCTTTCACTCTGGAGGAGCGTCTGCAGTTGGGTATCCATGGTCTGCTGCCTCCCTGCTTTCTGTCTCAGGATGTTCAAGTCCTGCGTGTTATGAAGAGCTACGAACTGCGCTCAGATCCACTCGACAAGTAACAAAGCAATGTCTTAATATAGTAGTTTTCATCTTCAATTATACAGAAGAAGTAAAATGTCATTGCTCTACCTGGAGTGTTCCACATTATACAACATTATACAACATTATTTAATACTGTGAAACATTCCAGACATACAACATAAGTAACAAACTCAAGTACTTCTTCACCACTGATTATACCTTTTTTATTTTTCCAGGTACATTTTGCTTATGACGTTGCAGGACAGAAACGAGAAGCTCTTCTATCGCCTGTTGACCTCTGACATAGAGGAGTTTATGCCCATCGTTTACACTCCTACAGTGGGCCTGGCCTGCCAGCAGTACGGACTCGCCTTCAGGAGGCCAAGGTCAGGACTGTGCATTTGTACCTGAAACAAATCCAAAAACCAAAAAAAATCGGGTTAAGAAGATCGGGTTACATTTGGTTTGCAGTGGTTAAGAGGCATCGACATACAAAATATATAAATTATTAAAAACTATGGGCCAGAGAAAACAGTGGTTGAATGGTGCTTTCTTATTGTGGGGCTTCGGAGCTGTTTTTTTTTTAACGATATACTATCTGTATGCTAATAAAGTGTAATTTCACAATACTACAGACATGCATCATGGTGTGTGTGTGTGTGTGTGTGTGTGTGTGTGTGTGTGTGTGTGTGCGTGTGTGTGTGTGCGTGTGCGCGCGCGTGTGTGTGTATGTGTGGATATACACACGCCCCCTCGTTACACTAGCGCTATGATCGGGGCAAGATAGGGCCCAGTAAGTTGTGCCAAGTTACCTTATTTAGAAATACAATGGTTCAAGCACAACAACACAGCGTCTTTGACCCGATGACGGATTCTGAAACAGATCGTTTCTGGTCCTGCACGTTACTATCGATTCTCTCTATCTACAGTTGGTTGGTTTATAAAGACTCCATATTTTGTGGCTCAATCAGCTTCTCAGCCCATTTCGTGCCCAGATCAGTGGGTCATCTGCTCCATAGTTTGCCCTTTGATTGTAACTGTGTCATGACTGTGAGCGCCTTTTCTACTCACCATGTTAATCGTCTTGAAAACATTTTACAGCAGGAAAGACTCTTCAGTCATTATCAGTTATTAATTATCAAACATTTTACAAAATATTTAACTAGTTTTGATGTTGAATCAAATGTTCAATTTCTCCAAGATCTATAATTTGGCTTTGTCTTAATTAACAGAGGGCTCTTCATCACTATCCATGACAAAGGGCACATTGCTACTATGCTCAACTCCTGGCCTGAAGAAAACATAAAGGTATTTCTTCTGCCTTTTGTGATATATTTGAGGGTCCATATTACACCATTTTCTGATCCATGCATGTTGTTTCCTCATCAGAAACATACCTGAAGTGTTTTGATGTTTCATTCACACCTGTTTAACACACAAACCCTCCCCGAGTTCAGAAAACACTCTCTTCCACCTTGTGATGTCATGTGTCAGTACAGAAAGTGCTTGACTGTGGTTTTTAAACGCCAAACACCTTGACTAGAATGAGTTGGTAAATTTCAGCTTTTGAATTGCCAATCTCTACTGAATAAAAGGTAAAATGTAGCTGTTGTAGCTGTAACTTAGAAAATACTGTTTGATGACATCATAAGGTGGCAAAAAGCATTCTGAGCTATTGAGATGTAGACACACCAATAAAGGATTAAAACGGGACCTTTAATAGTAATATACATAATACATAAATACATAAATATATTATGTTCTTCTAGGCCATTGTGGTGACAGACGGCGAGCGTATCCTGGGCCTGGGGGACTTGGGCAGCTATGGTATGGGCATCCCTGTGGGTAAACTGGCCCTGTACACTGCCTGTGGTGGAGTATCGCCTCAGCAGTGCCTCCCTGTGCTGCTGGACGTTGGCACAGACAACCAGGTTAATATCATTTCATAGCTGCCTACTACACAATATAATTTTATGACTAGCCACTTATCTCCTGCTACGTGAGAAGGGACAGATCGCTGCATGGAGTACAGAACATTGCTGATACAGTTTCTTTCTGTTTCTTTTGGCACTTAGGCACTTCTCAATGACCCTTTGTACATTGGACTAAAACACAAGAGAATCAGAGGCAAAGAGTATGATGAGTTGATTGAAGAGTTCATGCAGGCTGTGACAGATAAGTATGTGCACCTAATATTCAACCAATCTATACATTTAATGTAACAATAAATATATGTATAATATTAATTCACACTGTGATTAACAAAAGTTTTCCACCCTCTCTTCAGATATGGAATGAACTGTCTAATTCAGTTTGAGGACTTTGCCAATAGCAATGCCTTTCGCATACTCAACAAGTACAGGAATCGATACTGTACCTTCAATGACGACATTCAAGGTGTTGAGAAGATTTAATTTTTACATCTGAACCTTAATTCCCCCAAGAAGGCCTGATTTACAGTTGTAATTTCTTTTAGGCACTGCCTCTGTGGCTGTGGCCGGGGTTCTGGCAGCACTAAGGATTACAAAAAACAGGATTTCAGATCACACTTTTGTGTTCCAGGGGGCAGGGGAGGTGAGGAGACAAAATGTTTCATACAGATTATGCTGCTGCATCTTCTTTCATTATTAAGTCTGTGCTGCTCTAAATATTACACAGGCTGCTATGGGCATTGCCCACCTGCTCATCATGGCTATGTCGAAGGAAGGGCTGAGCAGAGCAGAGGCTGCCAAGAGAATATGGATGGTGGACTCCAGAGGTCTTATTGTTAAGGTAGACAGTGATTGTATTATCATTGTCCAGTGAAATGGAGATCAATCCAGTATTACTGTTTTGTACAAAAACAGGGTAGAGGTAACCTGAACCATGAAAAGGAGGAGTTTGCCCATGACCACCCACACCTGAAGACCCTAGAGGAGGCGGTAGAGACCATCAAACCCACTGCCATCATAGGTCTGTGACTGCATGTTCTGTAGGTTACACTGGAGCACATAAAAAGCACATTTATTAAAAATATACATATGTTCTTGTTCAGTGGGGGAAAAACAACAAAACCTTTAAAGGTGATACTTTTTTTTTTCTCCTTTTGGAGGGAAATAACCTTTTTATAATTTTTCTTAACTAATTCTCTCATACTTTAGTCAACCAAACTGTCAGTAATTTAATTTGTACAATTGAACATAAATTATGACTAATGTATTTTAACTATATTTTAATCAGATGTTTTCTAATGACTTCTTGCTTAGATTAGAAATCTAATTGAAACACTCATTTTCGCTCCTGGCGATAATCAATCCAGATTATTTTATTATTGCAGCAGATCACTGATATGAGTATTATGTCATGTGACATGTGAGTAATTGTTGTTTTGCTTTGTGTTTTTAATTATGGTCTTTGCAGGAGTTGCAGCTATTGCAGGCGCATTCACTGAGAAGATTATCAAAAATATGGCATCTTTCAATGAAAGGCCGATCATTTTTGCTCTGAGTAATCCCACCAGCAAAGCCGAGTGCACAGCTGAACAGTGCTACACACTCACTGAGGTACACAGGGATGGAATATTGTGAAGACATACACTGTATATATAAAAACGGACATGGCTCATAACTCATTAAGTGCTGCATTCCAAATAGGAAGTGAACATGGGAGCACTTCTGGGACCATCAGCATTAGCTCCATTAGTAATATAAAGTTAGCTATGCTGTCTTAAAAAATCTCATCCCTCCATCTCTAACTGCTGTTAATAAATATCAGTTCCTAATAAGTTAAGTCCTATAACTGCTGGCCTTGTCTACTTCATTTGTCTGGAGTTGAACACTATGGGTGACGTCACACTCCCTTTGTCCACTTCTTTATACAGTCTATGTTCAGAGGGAAACTTTTAACTCGGCCTCACCTCCTCTGTGTGTTTAGGGTCGGGGCATTTTTGCCAGTGGAAGTCCTTTCAGTAAGGTGACTCTGGCAGATGGACGCACCTTCTACCCTGGTCAGGGCAACAATGCGTATGTGTTTCCTGGAGTTGCCCTGGGTGTTATTGCCTGTGGGGTTCGCCACATAAGTGAGGATGTCTTCCTTACAACAGCTGAGGTTCATAAATGTTTCGTTTAAATGATCAGAGGTCACACTAGTGTCAAGATGTAGCTCAATATTTGTTTTTTTTTTCCTGAATGCAGGCCATCGCTGACATGGTGACAGAGGAGAACTTAGCTGAAGGGCGGCTGTATCCACCACTGAACACCATCAGAGAGGTGTCTTTTAAGATTGCTGTTAAGGTAAATAAAAAAAACAGTTACCCATCCAATATACGCCATAAACAAATTCTAACTTTTGGTTCTAGCCACGGGTTTTAAACTTTTCCCAGTTCCAATTTTTTTTTTTTTGATCCTCTATTTGTCCCACAGCTGGTAAACTATGCATACCAACACAACATGGCGTCTGTGTACCCTGAGCCAAAGGACAAGGAGGCGTTCGTGTTGTCCCACATCTACAGCCCTGATTATGACTCCTTCACTCTGGACTCATACTCCTGGCCTGAGGAGGCTATGAAAGTCCAGGATGTCTGATCCTTGCACCTTATATTTATTATGGTTTTTTTTTATTATTGTCATACTGTATCATGTGTTTCTCCTACATAAATTATGCATACTAAGAATGTGTTGAAGGTTGAGGTGTGGAATCAGTTTTATTTCACTGAATGATTTTTAAGTAACTGCATATCAAATGATTGTATGCGTCTCATTATTCTAGACTATTAATCATAAGACGAGTCTGTATATTTCTCTACAATCTATTTTCCAAAGGATTTTACAGCTATTACAGTGCCTCTTTAACACTGACATCACTGCCCCCAGTCCTTGAAGGTTTAAGTAAAAACTGTCTTGCACATCATTTATCAATTTAAAATGACAACTGGACTGAGACACTTCAGGAAATATCTGTTGACTTGACCCTGTTTGCTTTTATGTTGTTTATTCAACTGTTTAGTGCTGCTTTATTGTACGCCTATATATGTTGTGGCCATAAAGACGGTTTATACACTTTTAATTTTGTATCCAGTGCTGTCCGTGGTGTTTAGTCAAGTTATTCATGCATAAAATGAAAAAAAAAGAAAAAAAAAAAGATCTACAGTATAGTTATATAGACTTTTTTCATAGAAATGTTACTTTCAAAGGGAACACAAGGCTTTTGAATAAAGATGTTAAAATACAAGCGTTGAACTTCAATTGTAGGAAAAAAATCATGACCTTCCTCTGCTCATATGGGGTTTTTTGTGAATTGTATCTTATGAAAAACAGCTGTTGAACAAAAAAAAAGACTTCATAAAAAAGAATAGATTCCATTTAAAAAACAAAAATCCTTGTTGCACATGTTTTGACATATTTACACACATGAACTTTAACTGCTGAAAGTAAAATCTATTATTTTTTAACCTAAATCTTTCAATTTGAATCTTTCAAGTTTGATACATAGAAATAAATAAATAGCTTTTGATAAAAATAGTATACAATGAATATCTAACAAATCTTCCTTCAGTCTTACCAGACCAATTTGGTCAACATAATAAAAAACAC
Organism: Scartelaos histophorus; assembly: GCA_000787155.1. NCBI lineage: Eukaryota > Metazoa > Chordata > Actinopteri > Gobiiformes > Gobiidae > Scartelaos > Scartelaos histophorus. The sequence continues at coordinate 35,751 of KN502546.1, read as the reverse complement.
TGCTTTGAAATGTTAACATTTTTTTTAACATAAATCACTGTACAAATTTAAAATGTGAAAACAGTACTTCAAAGGTTTTTACAGGAAAATATCAGTGCATTAAGACCATTAGGTCTACATCATATGGCTTTTTTTTCAGGGCAGATGTAGGACAAAAACATGTTGATCATGTTTTTCACAATAGCGGGGGGCGGGTGCAGAGCGTGAGGGAGTGGGTGAGCCTGGGTCATCTGCCAGGCATCAATCACATGCACGTTCAGGCCCTTAAACATGGCTCTGAGCACCTGGTCCAGCTGCACTGAGTACCAGTCACTGTTATAGAGGCTCACTTCCTGGTCCAGTGCTTGAAGGTTAGCAGTCCGGACCACTACCATCGTCCCAGGGGCCCGGTCCATAAGTCTGAGGACAGCCCCCCGAATGTGACGCAGCCGCCTGATGTAGACCTCCACAGGGAACGTGCTAAAGTGTGCCCAGATGCTCAAGACCACCACTGTGTTGGGGCCTCCTGAGAGCCCATCCAATTCGTTGGAAATGTACCGTAACTCACTGGACAACACCGTGGAGAATCGGATGGGGGGGCCGTGACACCGGTACTTGAGCAGGATGTTATGGCCACTGTCCACTGCCATGAAAGGTCCTACATTCTTAGGACTGTGCAGGTTGAACTCCTTTAAATCTAAACAACATCAAATGTCCTCAAATCAAAATAAGTTATACATTATCAAAACTTAAATGTGCAATGTGTAACTTTTCTGGTGGAGGGTCCGTCAAATGCTTTTCTCCATGGAGATGTTGCTTTTTCTGAGATGTTTTACAATATGGTAAAGTTTCTATCATCATAGAGACCAAACTAGACCAAGTTACAGGCCAGATTTGTGGAGAGGCAACCCCACTCACAGTCAGAATACCTGTTTTTCAAGGTATATTTGAGCTACAAAACCACCTGTAACTTAATAAATGTAAAGTAGAGCTGTTTAATGTCATATTATGGAACATTCCAGGCAGAGCAATGACATATTATACATAGAAACATGCAGGTGGTGGACACCCAACCAAAAAGTTACATAATGCACTTTTAAAATTTGTAATAACAATGTTACCTGGTACTAAACCAATCAGGTATTCAAACCACTGGCGTACTGTCGAGTCCCCGTACATGTGGATCATTTTGTTCGTCAGACACTGAGTGGTGATGGTGGAATCATTGAATTGTCTTATTTTAAACCCGTTTAGTGGCTTCCAGTTGTCGTCATAGTAATAACCAGAAGGGGCCGTTGTTGTTGGCTCTGGATTGAGAGTGTCACTTTCAGCCACAGTTTTGTCTGTAAAACAGATATGAAAATATGATCGCAAGCATTTTTGCAGAAACTGAGAAATGAAACTGTAGTGGTTGCTGTACCTTTGAGTGGAGGCAGGACATTAATTTTATCTGGGCCTGAAGCATGAATGTGAACTTTAAGATTAACTCCACTAAAACAGAAATATTAAACATGAATTAATATCTGAAAAATATAAATATCAGTTATTATCTGTTATTTGGAAGGTTATTGTCCTTAGTGCTCTACTTTCTCTAGGTCCTCATGAGTCATATTCATGTATCAGCTTCCTGTTTCCTGTTTCCTGTTTATTTTCAATTTTTAAAGGTTATGAATAGTTCATAACCTAATGCTGATAGTTCATTACAACTGTGCTTGTTTTCATTACTTCAAGGTATTTGAAAAAAAAATAACAGCAGTTATCCCTCTTCCAAAGATCATCACCATCTTTCTCCATGTGATTTTTTTGGCTTTATACCACAGACCCAAATATCTGGAGCTGTGTTTTGTTTCATTCACAAATGATTAACACAGATCCAGCAGATTTAAGATGAATTAAAACTGAAACACACACCTGTGTTTTTAAACTCCATACACCTTCACTAGAATCATTTGGATAATTTCAACCCTGGAATTGCCAATCTCTACTGAACTAAAGCTAAAAGACAGCTAATATCTTGAAAACAATACCTACATCACAAGGTGAAACAAAGCATTTTGAGCTATGGAGATATATAGGGAGCCTAATAATGCAGGATTACTCAAACATGTGTGAATGAAACAAAACTCCAGTTGTTGATTAGGTAACAGCATCTTAACATCCTAAATGCTCACAAGAATCAATTTAGCATAATACAGGACCTTTAAACTATAAACTTATATAGCAAAAAGCAAATCTTTACAAACCTCTGGAATAGCAGTGCCTCATTATTAGTGATGAGATGCTTCAGGTAACCCCCCTTGGCATGGTTGACGCGGGAGTCACAGTTGAGCATCTTGGGCTTGTAGCAGTACCAGGGCTCTCCAGTGTGCAGGTCGGTGAAGTTACACAGAGGCTGCTGGTCAGGGGGCAGGCACATGTTGCACACAGTGGTCTCAGACAGAAATCCCAGGCGAAATAAGCTTTTAAAAAACACTCTATCAGAACGCTCTTCTCTTAGTCGCTTCAGCACGGCAATGGCCTCACTCGGATGGACCAGTGTTACTTCAATCTGCACACAGACATATGACCATATCAAAATGTGGTGTCGCCATCATGGACAATCACCCACTGCACCAGACTACAGAGCAGACCCGGCCATTGTACAGTTTCCAGGCCACATACAGGCCTTTGGTTGACTCTGACCGGTGTGTTTAAGCTAATTTACAATTACAGAATAAACATATTTTATAATTTTACCTCATGCATGGACTAAAGCTGCATTGATTTTATTTGAGAGGTGTTTTTAATTACATTTTTTATAGGGCAACCTCACTTTCATTGCTTAGTCATAACATACACTCTTACCAGTCACCAGGTTGTCAAAACAAGTCTATTTACTTTTTAATGAAGAAATACAATTATGCAGAATCAAATTTAGCATTTTGGCCCAGCCCTCCATGATATTTTCTGTTTCTCCAGTGGCCCTATGGAAAAAATAATTGCCCACCCTCCTACAGCTCTGCTCAAACAGTGAGAGATACAGGACTACATTCATACTATACTCGATACAACTGTACAAGAACTCATCCTTATATATAACCCTATGTCCTGTCAATCATCAAAGCTAAGATATATTTTTAACTTATTTTCTAATTTACTAGTACATATATATTTACATAATTACCCCTTATTTGACTCCAGCCTCTTATTTATATATATTCTTACCATTTATATTTTTTAAAATCTTTGTTATTATAATATATTGTGTTGTGTGTTCAAGTAATTTTCCTTGTGGATCAAAAATGTTTGTCTAAGTCTAAGTCTAAGATTATCATGGCCAAGATAATTGCGATTAACGATTATATCATGAACGTGCCTGACAGTTTACAAATGTTATGGATATCAATCATGATTATTTGAATATTATGTATAGGTTCCAGTTAAGTGGAGTAAATATGACTGACTGAGATTCAAAAAAGCAGGACCACGCCTCAGCGTCCCCTGCTCCTCTCCAGCGAACCACAGCTCCGCTCAAACACACCTTCAATTACCCAGAAGCCCTATTTATACATGCCTGTCCCAGCAATACTGTCTGTCTCTGTTCTCTCAACCCCCTCCCTGCGACCCCGTGTCTCTCCTTCAGCCTGAAGACATCATCTACAAGGAGAGTGGGTGTCCTGAATTGGCTGTGTTGACCACCTGAGACAGAGCCCCCATCAAGAGTCCCCTCCCTGCATTCACATCTATCTATCGTCAATCAATATCTTTATCGTATTCCATTTTTGTGGTGAGATCCTTGCAAATGAAAGAAGTTTTATACTGTTATACTTTGTTAGTGAAAGTGAAAACATCTGATCTAGAGAAAACATCATGCACATTTTGGTGATTTATAGAGATTATCTTTGTTGGCAATTGTGATGATGAAAACCCACCAACGATTATTGTTTATCCTTATTATCAAAATAAATTAAACTATTGTTTATTGTCCCATCCCTACCTGTGCAGTGCCAGTCCAGAAGAGTGGAAAAAAGACTGAATAAAAACCGTTCTTGTGGTCCAACACTGTTCCCACTACCCCTGCTCCAAGCTCCGGAGAGTGAAGTCTAGCCAAAAGAAAATCTCCTCCATAGTGCTTGGGTCGCCCCTGAAAGTCATATACTTGGACCAGGGTCTCCAGCTGGTCCCCCACGTGCCACTCGTGTCCTGCTTTAGAGGGCAGTATGGCAAAGAGGCTGTGGACAGGGTCAGTGGTGAGACGCAGAGAGAAGGACCCGGGCTGACGGGAGTGCTCGGGCCAGGAGATAGAGTCCAGAAGATAGTGCTCCTCCAGCTCATCTTCAGGCGACGGCCTCTGCCCCAGGTGGGAGCAGAAGGTGCGGTTGTGATAGAACGCCGACACTGGGTTGAAAGATGTTTGGATTCGGTTCTGCAGCTGATAGAGAGCGGAGATGGTGTGGCAGTTCCAGTTCTAAAACAAGAAAGGATTCCTCTGTGAGTGTGACTAATTGAATAAATAAATACATGAATAAATTAATACATACATACATATTTTTTCAGAAAAACACTCTCATATAGCAAGAACTATAACTATGTTGAATGTATTAGCTGGCTATACTATACTTATCCAGTCTACCTACTTATCCAAAACTACATATTAACAATAATTTTACCTGCCTCATTAAACATCACAGACCAAACTGCATGTAAAACCCTGCAGTTCCCATGTACAGTATAATTATGTTATGAGGAAGACTACTCTCTGGCCTCAGTTCAATAAACAGTCGCAGCTCCAAGCACAGGAAATGTCAGTATGGTGGTATATTTATCCTCAAACTGTTAAACAAAATTTAAAAAAAAATTTGGAAGTCCCTCGTTTTTACTTATCTAATATATCTATTGTTAAACTCTGTTACAACTCACCTCGACAGTATGGATGTTGCGGAGTAGAAAGATTAGACCAGACAGTGCTAGGAATAGGAAGATGAGTGCATATTTAGACAGATTACGGCACATGGTGACTTCCCTTTGGCCATGATTGAGCCCCATTGGACCCACTGTCTCCGTGTCCATTAGTAAGTAGGGCAGAACACTGAAATCACACACAGGCATGTCACGATATGATGATGTAATGATATTCATAAATCAATTAATCGCACAATAACTTTTCATTTTCAATTTCTATTTACATGCTTGTTTCTTTTCCTCATCTCTCTCGCTCTCTCTACCAAAGAGACTGAATGTCGAAAGGCTTTTAACGGTCTCTACCAGATCCATGTAGATCCATGCTCTCTACAGATCCATTCAGATCCATGCTCTCTACAGATCCATTCAGATCCATGCTCTCTACAGATCCATACAGATCCATGCTCTCTACAGATCCATACAGATCCATGCTCTCTAACAGATCCATGCTCTCTGCAAACTCCTCTCGTTTCCTTGGCGCTTAAACGAACATGTTAGCATAAATCGTGGATCTATGGGTTTGCTCCATGTGAAGATGTGCACGGGACATAAACATTACAAGTCCTATTGGAGCTTTGCGTGGTGTGTGTCCTCTTGCTGACACCCTTTAGAATAACATCGTGTTCTGTTTGGACAGTGAAAGGATAAGGACACATCATGAAGATGCATTGAGGATGCATCCTTAAGAGCGTCTTGCGCTGATGTCAGAAAAATGGCGGATTTCCATGGCAACGGTCGTTTTTTACACTTTTTCGTTCGGCAGCGGTTTTGAAGCATCTGGCTTTGATAATTAACAGTGGGCCATACTGAACCTACCTGTAAATGCAGGATTTCTACCCATTATTTGAAGCAGCGATCGCATGCTCATCTCTAAACACCGTTAACCTGCAAATATGTGTAAATACGCGTAACGTGCCATCGTCTGCAAGACTCGAGAGGATGAGGCTAGGCTGTTGTAAGCACAGTAACAGGACCGGATCTATGGGGGATGGTCGCCCAAAATAAAAAAAAAAAGCTTTTTACAAGAAATATAATGATCTACTTACCCCCGTTACACTAAGATATGAGTGTTACACAACTCGACCGGGAGGAAGGATGATGTGGCAACATCCTCAATGTGAAAGGAAGAATAACAATGAAATAGTGACACACAACCGAACCTCAAACCATCAATTTAAACACCCCCTAGTGGAGAGCAACAGCACAGCCGGGTGAAGAACCTCAAAAATAGTACTGGTACTGGACTATCAGAACCATGCCCATTACAGTGGTCTATAGCATACTTCCACATGAGGGCCTGAAGTCAGTTTTCCCATCAATCACATTTTTAACAGGCAAACAGAAATTAAATTATTAAACATCTCTGGAAGTGCACAGACTCATTATTGGATATGCACTAATCAAAGACAAAGAAGACAGAGAATGCAATTTAAAACTTTAATATTAATTATACCTGTAGCCTAGATGAATTACAGTGTACTCAGATCAGTTGCAATTCTTGCATTGTTTTATTTTCTTAAGCAAAAAAATATGTACATATATTGAAATAAATTATATAATAACTAAAAAGTAAATACTACATTAAAACTGAGCTTGCTTAAATTGGCTTTTGCTATCTACGCAAAGCATTTAGGTATTTTAAGTGCACTGTTATTTGAGATCTGGGTCAGCAATCGGGTCGGCACATCTTGTATTAGAGTAACTCTGACTTCACCCAGCCCTATTTAAGAGTCCCTTCTGTGCATGCAGTTCTTTGCTCCTCTAGTTGGTCTTTCTCAGTTACTTTTGTATTGTGAGACAAATGTGAGGATGACTGAGGCGTTTCAGACCTGTCACTAAGCACCTCCTCTGCCTCTTCTTCTCTCTGCTGAACTGAAGACAGATACTGCTCCAAGAGGCTGCAGTCTGGGCTGTCACTTTCTGCATTTGTACAAACTAAACCAGGACTCAAAGCTCGCACAGTTTTCACAGAGTCTGTGGTGCCACTGCTCAAGAAGCTGTCCTCTGGAGCAGCCTGTGGTCCACTATTTGTTGACTGAAATCCAGAGTCCGGGAAGGACACATCAGTGCTGGGAGAGTTTTTAGTGCTAGAAGAGACAGGTTTAGCAGATTCACAGGGTCTCAGAAGTGGGCTCTGGTTTATCTGAGTAATGCTAGCAAGCTGGTGCTCCACAGACTGCTTCCACTCCTGCATGGACTGAAGCTATGGGAAAAAAAAGCATTTCATTAAGAGTGCATTTTACAGTGATTGCAAGTGAAAAGTTGCATACCTCTTTCCACAAAAATTTCACAGTTTCTTCCTGTACCATTCTTTGTAGTCTTTCATCTTCATACTGCTGTTGCACTCTGCAAAACATTAAAATGTTAATGTATGGTCGTTTTGTAGTTCAACTCAAGAGATTATTATGATAAAATAGAATCAAATGCTGGCAAATGTTACCTGTCTAATTTATTTGAAAGAAAAAGGATGTGGTCTTGCAGCCGCCTCAGTCGCATTTCATTTCGCACCTCTTTGGCTTTCTGGCTAAAAAAACGTGTGTACTGGCCCCTCCACCAAGACTGTATTTTAATGGCAGCCTTATCAGCCTCCTCTGAATTTGAGTGGAGTTTGTGTTCTTCTGTCTGTTCACCTGCTTCTACCTTCAGACATTTTTCAATAGAAGGCTTTGCCATCATTTGTGGCAAGTCACTGTTATTAGAATTGCTATTAAGAAAAGCAGCACATGCACTAGCCTCTTGGTTTGTGGTCAAAGGAGAGTGATGCTCTCTATTGGAGTTGTATCTTTTGGGCTCAGAGATTTTTGGAGCCAGAGAGTCAGGTTCAAATGTCTCTGTTTCGTCCTCACTGTCAGAGGGACCAGTGTGGGGTTCAAGTTCAGATTTGAATGGGATAAACGTGGACTCAAATGACAGCATACTACTGTTGAGTTTGTCCTCATCTGTTTGCACATCTTCCAAATAGATCGGCTCATCAAGTCTTGGGCTGCGATTCACCGGTAGGGACGCATGGGCAGCGTCACAGCTCACCCAGGTATTGCTCTGCAACACTGGTTCTAAAGAGGATTTAAAGAGAGACAAGAAAATCACAAAGACCCTGAACACATAAAACTCGGAGGCATAAACTTAATTGTTACATACGGGTCTCGTGGGATGGTTTTACAGTAGATGTTGTGTTCATCAACTCTCTGGCTCCCTCTTGTGACAGAGATGCGCTGTGTTTGTCCACATCCAATTGTGTGGGACGAGGAGGGTTAGGACAATCTACACCACTTTCCTCTAAGAGCTGCTTTTGGTGCAATCTGAGGGGGAAAATAAGACAGTGATCAATATAGTTTATAAAAAAGTGAAATTTAAAAAAAAATTTTTGGAACCTTTGCTTCCTCAGGATCTTCTCCAGCTTTGCATCTTCTGCCGTTTCCAGAGCTGGTGAGGATGTCAGAGGACACACAGTGGCCAAGTACTGAATCAACTGAACATGTTGTCCTGGTCGAAAAGAGCGGCCTTTACCTTGACTGTACAGCCATTCTGCTTTCAGGCTAAAATAAAATAGCAGATAATAGCAGATAAAATTAATAATAAAATAGTAAAGAATAATAACAATAACCATAATAATAACAATAATAATAATAATAGAAAGCACATTCATGTCTATGTATTTTCAATCAAAAACAAGCACACATACCCTTCCTTCTGGGACACTACATAACCATCTAGAACTTTTAGGTTCAGACACCAGCTCATGACGTATGGCCTGTAGTCAAACCCTGGCAGTGAAGGAGTGGCCATAACACACGGGTTGCTCATGATAGACAGCTGCTCCAGGTCTTGAAGAGGTGCTAGATAAGACACCTAAAAATAAACACAAAATGTCTATCAAGTCACTCCTACTCCTACATACCACAAACAAGGAAATAATATCCACAGTGACCATGTTGTACCTCATTGAGATCTCTGATTTCATTTTCCGCAAGAGAGAGAATAGTTAAATGAACAGGTAGGTGTGCAGGAACTGTACGAAGCGTTGTAATGCTGTTTCCATGGAGTAACAATGTCTGCAGTAGAAAAACATAAAATCAAGTGAATACATTTTACAAATGAAACATGCCATACCAGTGCATTTACCTTTAATTCAATTAGTTTGGTCAAGTCTCCAATAACTGATATGTTATTATCAGAAAGGTCCAGGTGTTGAAGTGAAACACAGTTGTTAAGTTGCTCAATGACCTTAAATGAAAAAAAAAAAAAATGCAAATTTAGATGTGACATATAAATTAATTAAACAGCAATATAAGATATATATACACCTACCTTAATATTGTTACCCGATAGGTTAAGCCATTTCAAATAAGGCATATCTCTTAGTCCTTCAATATAGCCAATACTGTTATTAGGAAGGTTCAGGACTCTGAGTTCAGTTAACCGAGACACACCCATCATCCTCACCAAACGATTACTGGCTACAGATAGCTAGAGGAACATAGTAAATACATGTTACACTACTTGAAAATATGATACTCTCACTTTAAAAGGGCAAGGGCAAATTGACTCTTGTAAGATTTAAGTCAAGTTATGATTGCTCTCAACTCAAAAACATACCTGGAGTTGTGTTTTGTTTTATTCACATATGTTGGGTAACTGCTTTATTGGAATGGCTACATCTCCCAAGTTCAAAATGCTCTGTTAAACTTTGTGATGTTATGAAGTGGTAGTTTTCAAGTTAACAGCTACTTTTTACCTTTGGTTCAGTAAAGATAGGGCTTCAATTATCCAAATGATTCTAGCAAATTAATTTTTGGGTTCTTTTTTACCCAAAGATTTAATGTGCATAAGTTAAAGTACATAAGAAGACAATATGAACATTGTTGGTTTGATTCTAGTGAAGATCTTTGTTAAAAACACAAAGGTACTTCTGTATTACTCCATGACAACACAAGGAGGAATTGTGTTTTCTGTTTGAGAGAAGAACTAAATGCAGGATTTGTGCGTGTATGAGACAAAACACAACTCCAGGTATGTTTATGATGAGGAAACAACATTATAACATGTATCAGAAAATAGCACAATATGGGCCCTTTAAACAACTTAACTACCTGCTGAATGCCCGGATTTCTTTCCATATAATCCAACTTCATGATTTGATTGCGGTCAAGAATGAGAGTGTGGGTGTCCTCCGAGCATGTGAAATTAGGATCCAGCTTCTGCAAACTCTGGTCTGAAAGATCCAACACAAGTCCTGGAAAGGTAACAAATGCCAAAATATGTGAAATAGTGCACTTTGATTCAACAATCTGATAATAAAGTGTTAGGATGGTTTAGTTTTTTTTAAAGGTAAAAGAGGTAAGGGTTGTAGCAAATACTCCTCATGCATTAGGTTAAGTATCACAACGTAAACTTTTGCCTATAAATAAATATATAAAATCAACTCTAAAAAGGTTGACTGTGATTCTATATCTGGTAAAAGCTATGATCTGTGAGCTGTGATCACCCAAAAGAACAGAAGATGCTAGCTAAACGTTTGGACACAGTTCACTAAAAAATGTACAAATACAAGTCAAATCAACACAAACAGACATAAGACAATGTAAGTGCAGCCCCTACCGGTTTTTGAATCAGACTGTAAATCCGAAACACCCATCCTTTAACCATATAATAGTTAGCCAACTCCACTAGCTGCACAGACGTCCGTTTGTTGTGTTGTGACGGTAGGATGCGCAGGAGCCACCGGATTTGACTTCGTTATGGGAAATGTAGTTTTCTGAGTTAAATTTCTGAGTAAAATTATTGGCGTTGAGTATAAATCCGGTTACTAACACAAACCTATATTTATATGTACATTTTCTATATATAACACCTACATATACCAGTTTAACTCTAGTTGCGCGCTATTTTGGAGATAAATATTGTCAGTAGTCTTTTCTTCCGCTTCCGCTGTTGCTGTCGTCCTTTCCGGTTGTTGCCCTCTCGTAGCCATCATGAAGTAAGTGTACGGAATATTATCTAAAGCCATCTATGAGATTTAGACAAACGTACACTGGTGTTGAATATATTAAAAGAATGTACATGAACGACTCTTTTGATGACGTGAACCATTTATTGTTTTTAGGGTCGAGTTGTGCAGTTTTAGCGGGTACAAAATATACCCGGGCCATGGCCGCCGATACGCCAGGATAGACGGGAAGGTAAAGCCTGACACCGGCTTGTCTGGTGCGCCTATTCACTGCCTTTGTAGTTATAACGTCAAGATAAGACTGGCGTTACCTAAATATAACTAATTCTGTATTGAAAGTGATTGAGGAAACTCGCTGTTGTGACAAATGAGCACCCAATATCCTTATGAGTTGGCTAGCATTAGCATCACAATTCATTTCTCATATTATTAACAGTGTGTTTAACCTTCTGCAGAATCACTTTTCTATTCATCACTTTCTTGTAGTTATGGTAGTATGAATATTCACTTTCAGGTGTTCCAGTTTTTGAACGCCAAATGTGAATCCGCTTTCCTGGCCAAAAGGAATCCACGACAGATCAATTGGACTGTGCTGTACAGACGCAAGCACAAGAAGGGCCAGTCAGTAAGTAACATTTGTGTAATTTGACCAGGATTAAATCTGTTCTGATTTAATGTATAGTAAGGCCGCAGGTGGACGGGGTGCATGGTGATGGTTCATGTCATGTGTTGCTTAGAGTCTGTGTTTTGCGGACTCTGCAGTAGCGCTCACTCCACACCTGCAGCCACAGAGCACCCTGGAGATCATAGTACTGGCCTTTGATTGTCTTCAGTGACTTATTCCCATTGGCTAGCCTCCAAACTCTCCTACAGTTTGTCATTTTCACCAAAAAGTTATCATTTTACAATTGCTGCTTCTTCATTAACAGGAAGAAGTGACTAAAAAGCGTACCCGCCGAGCAGTTAAGTTCCAGAGGGCTATCACTGGGGCCTCTCTGGCTGAGATTATGGCCAAGAGGAACCAGAAACCTGAGGTCCGCAAAGCCCAGAGAGAGCAGGCCATCAGGTAACTCCACAAAGTTTGACAATCTTAACTTGAATCCTTAGAAATCCCCTTTTTTATTGTTTAAAAGCTGCTGTGGTTTTCATGTTTTCATGTTTCATGTGAAAAAAATGAACCCAGTGCCTTTTCTCTTTTTTTTCCTTTTGTAGAGCTGCTAAGGAGGCCAAGAAGGCAAAGCAGGCAGCAAAGAAGCCTGCTGCTCCTAGTGCAAAGGTAAGAATTGAATTTTGAGAAAAATATTTGGTTATGATGGGTGACTGCAAACAAAATGACTTGTGGCATCCATGTAAATGTAACCAATTGTGCCCAGTGGTTTTATCCAGTCTGTACTAAAACCCCTTTTTACCTCTAGACCTCTGCAAAGACTGCACAGAAACCCAAGATTGCCAAGCCCATGAAGGTCAACGCACCTCGTGTTGGTGGAAAACGCTAAACCTTCTATTGGTTAATAAACTTTTCTGGTTTATCATATTGGTGTTTTAATGGATGCTTGGGAGGATTGTGAAAAACACGAGACTTGTTAGTGGATATAATGTACAGTGCACATGCCTTGAGTAGTAAGAACTTACACTGCAACAGGTTTTATTATTTATTAGCATCACATAGCCTTTCAGTAGCAGTTGGTTAATGTCATTTAGTCACAATAAGTCAGATAGAAAAAATGTCAATTAAGGCTCAAAACATACTAGCCTACTTCATATTTAACTTGTATCTGAATTTTACATTTTCCCATAAATTAATATAAAGCCGTTAATGTTTTGGGTTTTATGATCAGGTAAAGCATAAAATTGTGTAATGAGGCAAAAATTAAATATGACTAATAATTTAATGAAACATTCACAATCTATTCAAGGTAATGACTGCTACATCATGATGAGGGCAAAAACTTCCCAAACTGATGCTCAAGAAGAAAATGTACAATCAATCAGACACTTGTATAAAACAAGTCCTTGTGCGCTAATGACAACAAATCTGCCAACGGTTAAAATGTCCCTTTTATTTCACCCTGAGAAAACTGAAAATTACATTTCCATCAGGGAAAACTGGTGCAGTGTGGTGAAACACGATTGTGGCATGGATGTTAGAGATGTGAATGTAGAAGTATTGAAAAGGGGGCGGATTAAGTGCCCATTATATCATCTCCAGAGTTGGTTGCATCTAGGACTCTCCAGCTGCATTTGCTTCAGCCGCCTTTGCTTCCGCCTTCTTATCTTGTTCATACCTGAAAACAGACAAAGAGGTTTTACCGACCACTTACAACAGTTGGTACGAGATCACATTCAAAACGGACCTCCAAATCCTGTAAAGCTGGGAAGCACCTGCACTGCCCACAAAAAAGTTGACTGCGAAGAGATTCCAGTTTTTGGGAATAATCACCAAAGAATATCTGGACCAGATCAACCCTGAGCAGAAGGAAAACAGTACGGATCAAGCACACATGCATGTTTTGGGTAAATAGTAACTACTGATAGCAATCCGTTTGACGAAATATATTGCAAAACTAAAGGTATGACGTTGATGACATGACTTTTGGTACACATTTCAACAATATTTAGTTAGACCACCTCACCTGTGGCTGTAAGTACGGCTGATTGAGAAGTGCTTAATTTTTCTGCTGGTCTTGTCATATCGGCCAAACCAGCAATAACTAAACCCTGAATAAAATGAAGGCAGAAGACTTTAACATGATCAATTCACAAGTGGTCTCAGCACTCTGCAGCAAAACTCACCCATTTAAACACCGGGGCCCAGAAGAAGACTGTTTTTGGACCTTAAAAAGAAAAAGGGTTGCCATGGTAAAATATACATATATATATGTTTTGAATTATGAATACATAGCTTGAATATTTTTGTAATCTGCAGCAGTAGATATGTGAGCTGCTATTAGTACGACTAACTTTAAAAACGAACAGGACTGGAACAGACAGACATTGTGGCAGCTGGTTTAAACATTCCTTGGCAAATGCTGCAGAACAGACACAGGTCCTGTCACCTGCCTGTCACCACCTCCCTATCACCTGCCTCCGCCTCTTTAACCTGGTCAGAAAGTTGCCCTTGACTACAACAGTCAGTACCCTTCACTCAGACCAAACAATCATAGGGAGATAACAGCCAAGTCTGACTCCTCCTTGCTTATGCATTTAATAATGAACTGAAATAGCTTATTCGAGTTTATTGTGTGAAAGGGCTATTTAAATAAAACGTGTAGCTTTTCTGGGTCATAGTTCTTTTTCTGTTTCTGGGCGAACCTTTTATGGAGCATCATCATTGCTTATTCTTAACTCTTGTTTTTGGTTGGCGTGTTATTACCTCATATTAAAGCTTTTTTCCAAGTCATTCTTTTACAATATTAACACAAGGAATGCAAGGCAGTTTAACGAGTCAATGAAAACTAACGATTGTTAACTGTAAACAAACACAATCTCGCACCATAAATAGGTGCAGGTCCATCGCAGCACCAGATATCGTACACAGTTTGCATGTTTAATAAATCATTAACACATTACCTGCAGGATGATTGTAAAGAGGTCTCAGTTTGGCTGGCAGTATGTGTTCAATCCTGTCCAGGATCCTGTGGTAGGAGGCTCTGAGTGCAGCCATAGTATTACAGTCGTTCAGAAAACAAAAACACACTAGCTCGTTTAGTTCGCGGCCAAAATGATCTTTACTTGACCACTTGATGAAGATACTTCTGTTCTATTTATTACAGTGGGGGACTAAAGTAAAATAGCAGGAAAGACGAGAATGTAGCTGCCCTACTGTCGACCTTCTAGACACAAATATCCTACCATGCTAACATTGCTAGCGCTCCCCGACCGCGGAATGAGGTGACTTTTCTGCAACCTATCTCCAGGGGGCGGGCATAGCGCCTGTCTGGGCTTTGATTGGTTCGCTATCTCCAGGGGGCGGGTCTAACGTCTGTCTGGGCTCTGATTGGTCACTCCAGTCAGAGCCCACTGATCATTAGTCGACCCGGGGTTGTAACATTTATTAGCCAGCGTATGCCGTGATTTTAATAGATCTAAGGCCGAAAAATCAGGGTTTAATTTTCAATGAAACGAAAATATGCGAGATATTTAATTTTATGAACGTATTATTAGAACTATGTTGTATTTAAAGCCACACGGTGAGTTACATTTACACAAAGAAAAACTCTTGCGTCCCACCCGCCTGACACCGTCCTGCTGTACAGATCAAGCGCACAGATCCCGGGCCAACCCAAAACACGGACATTATCGCGTTGTGTGAATGGTTGTGTGCTCACAGCTGACCGCTGTTTGCAGAAATGCACTAGGCCAGACGCTAGCAGGACAGTGCAGGACAGTGCAGTCTAGGCGATAGCGGTCCGGAGAGAAGGCTACTGTCAGCGTGGAGTCAAGAGGACACAGCCTGGAAGAACTGTGTCCATTTCGATGGTGCAAGAAATGTCAGCGGCACGCCTCGCTGCTCCGTGTTAGCTTTTTCTGGACAAAATACCAATGGCAAAACCCCAACGAGAGTAAATATCAGACGACATCACCAGAAAAGGGTTAGCTTAGTTTCAATGTTCTTGTCAACTAAAATCCCCCTACGGCTACAATGTCCTGTTCAGGGAACCTGGTTTGGGACGTTAATAAACGTGTAATTGGATACAACGAGCCTTACACCATCAGGACCAACTATTTAGGTAAGAGGAACAACTCTATATAAAACTGAAAGCTAACGATAACATTGTAATAGCATGCGCTTAGAGCAGTAGTTCAGTCAGTTCAGAGGCATCCCTTAACAAATACATGTTCACAATAAACATACAATACAGTGGCTGTCTCCTCCCTGGTGCAGCCCTCTTGTTTGTCAATTTCAGAGACGAGTGAATTTCAGAGACGAGTGTTAGCAAAACACTGTTCATTTTGTCAATTTCATAGAAGCAATCGGTTAGCCACTGTCCACTGACTGGTCTGTGCTGTTTTTAGATATGCCCAGTGCTGTTCCGTGTTTGCTGAGGACTTGCAGTCACAGTGTGATGTTGGCAGGGCTCTTGAAAGATATATTTGGCACAAATAGGTGGGGGTCTTGTGGTGGGTGCCACTGTGATGTGCACTGATGAAAAATGATCCTTTGTATCAGAAGCAGGGCATTTCCCAAACTGTTAATGAGGATATAGGCTCATATTTTTTATGAGAAATAGAAATCTAAAGATTTAACATGTCAAGAAGCAATGTGTATTGAAAATAAAGAAAAAAATAAAAACATTTGAACTGCACAACTAGAACCTTTCAATTATCAATTAGTGTAGTTAATTGTCTTGATGCTTGTCTTTTTTAACGTTTAACTGTATTCTGTATTTTGTATGCTTAAACAGGTTATGATTATAATCTAGATTTACTTTGTGTCCTCTTTCAAATTGCCAAACATATTTGTTCTATTTACTCATTGTTACAAATGCAACAGTGACACTGTTATTTCCACAGATGATACAAAACCTGAAAGCTTTACAGCATGATAACAGCTTCACCTTTTCTGTTATAGGTAGAAGAGAGTTTGTCCAGAGGCTTAAACTTGAATCAACCCTCAATGTCCATGATGGCTGTGTAAGTCTCTCCTTTTTCCTATTGCATGAGAACTTGAACCCTTTTGTCACGTTTCCACAGTTTGTTTGTGGTGCTCTGGTGCTGAAGATGGCTCTAGTCAGGTCAGGTGGTGTCTCGAGAAATCTGAGGAGAACAGTCACACATCCTGTACCCAATACTCCTCACACCAAGCACTGATCTGTAACAGGAGAGCTACACTTGCTATAGCTTATTCAAAACAAAATACTCTACAAGAGGGACCAAATACACAGAGATGGTCAATACTAGTTGTTTTGCTGTTTAATATTGGTTACTGTGTTACTAATTATAGAACCCAACCACTGATCATTACTAGCAATGACATATATTGGTTCTTTTGTTCTACATTTGTCATATTTTACTACCGACTGTGACCTCTATGACCCATTCGATTCTGAGCCATGAAGCCAAGAAATACGCTGAAGAAATACACTTCTACAGCAAATTATTATGTTTTTCAGCTAATGGACGAAGACTTATCTTGACTCTAAGACTTGTCATAATGCTGAAGACAACTCTGACAATATTAAATATTTGTATAATGAAATAAAGACATTTGGAAATAATTAGACAATCTATCCTCAGTATTTTGATGGAAAATATTCTCCATCTTTATCTTTTTATTTTGGTTACATTAATATGTTTAAATTGTATTAGTAATGCCCAATAAAAATAAATCAATCATTTGACTGCTTCAATTGCTAAAAATAGTCTGTGCAGCCCTGGAGATTGAATGATTGAAAGCTGTCATACTACACTGGTAGTTGTCCTTGATGGAGAGTTCGTTTGTTATAATCTATATTTAAAAGATGTTTCTGTGACACTGACTCTTGGCCCAATGAAGTTGGAACTGACAGATTGAATGGAATATTGATCCACTGCCAACTGAATAGAGGGAATTAAGCTGTGTGAGCTGAGTGAGGGATGTAGTGCTCCAGAGCAATCAAAAGATAGACCTAGAAGTGACTGAACATCAACAAATATGTCTTCTGTGCAGGTCAATACTATCTCATGGAATGACACAGGAGAGTACCTGCTGTCAGGATCTGATGATACCTTTTTGGTTATTTCAAATCCATACAATAAAAAGGTATGGCCTACTGTTTTTGACTTGTCTGTATTTTTGCAGTACTCACTAGTAACTCTTTTGTAATGAATGTGATTAGGTTAAGAAGTCTATACGTTCAGGTCATCGAGCAAACATTTTCAGTGCTAAATTCATGCCCCACACAAACGATCAGGAGATTGTTTCGTGCTCTGGAGATGGCATTATCTACTACACCCACACAGAGAAGAGCCCTGAGCTCAACCGGCAGTGCCAGTTCACCTGTCACTATGGGACCGCCTATGAGGTCAGCTGGGCTTTATTTAAAATACAACATTGATATATTGTTTTCCATTCAAACCCCTGTTTGTTTTAGATCATGACAGTACCCAATGACCCCTACACCTTTCTGTCATGTGGAGAAGATGGCACAGTGCGGTGGTTTGATCTTCGCACAAAAACAAGCTGCTCTAAAGAAGACTGTAAAGATGTAAGATTTTCGCATTTAGTTAATTTTTCTTAAATAGTGTCTGGTTCACTGTTTGTAACTCCCGTTTGTAACATTCAAATCCCTCTTTCCTCAAAGCTGTTGTCTTTGTAAACAACTTTGTCTCTAGACTAGGATCTGATGGATAGAATCTCTCAGAAACTGTTGTTTAGCTCAAGGCCAGACCACATCAGACAGAGCTGGCTGCCTTATGGGAGTATGCGTTTCAGATGGACACCACTGTATTTTCTCATACAGTGGTGTGAGAGCAGAATGAATATCTGTGACATTAGTCAACTGCACTGATGCAATCTAATCAGTTTTCTTCCAGTTTGTTTCTTGTGGTTTGTATAAAGATGATTAATGTTTAATTTAAATCATATTAACCCTCATCCCTTTTGTTTTTATCTCAGGACATTCTGATAAACTGTCGAAGAGCAGCCACCTCCATCTCCATTTCTCCTCTGATGCCCTTCTATCTGGCTGTGGGATGCTCTGACAGCTCGGTGCGCATTTATGACAGGCGCATGCTGGGAACCAGAGCGACAGGTGAGACGTCCCATTATCTACACCCTCGGATGGTTTCATACACTACTTCTTTTTTATTACTTCAACATTAGTTGTCCGTTACCTATGCTATCATTTTTTTCAACAAATTGCATTTTACTTTATTTCATTTCTTTTTTTACCTTGTTAAAACCATGCACTTTTATCCAGGAAACTACATGGGGCGAGTAAATACAGGCATGTGTGTGCGGTTTGTTCCTGCCCACCTGTCCAATAAGTCGTGCAGAGTGACCTCACTGTGCTACAGTGAGGATGGTCAAGAGGTGCTGGTCAGCTACTCCTCCGACTACATCTATCTCTTTGACCCCAAAGATGACCAGGCTCGAGAGCTCAAAGGCCCTTCAGAGGAAAGGAGGGAGGAGGTGAGCCCTGTTCCTGTCTTTCAGTGCCGCACACTTTAGTTTACATTTCATTGTTTTCAAGCTCATGAAAATTACGTTCAAAAAGTAGGAACATGGGGAGTGAGATGACTTGATAATGACTCGTGCCTAGTCCAGTCTAAAGTATTACGGCTGTAGTTCTGTAAAGCTGATCTCAGTCTGTTGATTGTATGAACTAACGATGCTAACGATGCTAATGGAGTAGACACATGTGACTGTGAGAATGTGCTGGTTCACGATGTCGGAGTTTAAAGCTTTGTGGTGGGTTCAGCTGTGTGGGGATGCAGCCATCATACACATTCCTTTCCAAATACAGATTACCCTGCTTTACTACCCACCAAAATAGTACAGGGCAATGTTGGGGAACAACTATCTGTCTTTGCTCCTCATGAGACCCTGTCATGTTTTACGTATCATTCTCATAAACCTGATTTCAGTTTTCTATTTCAAAGCCTTGGGGCCATATCTAAAAATATGCCATCACTACCTTCTCTAGTGAGACCAGTTTCTATTTATGTCTCTCAGTGTTAGCCTGCGGAGACCTGGGGGTCCTCAGTCAGGGGTGTCACTTTTGAGAGGACATTGCCAGAGACGGGGCTGTTTTGCTCCTGCAGCAGGGCTATTTCTGACTCCAGTTTGAGTGACAAACTGTTAATCTCTTCTGTGTGTGTTTCCACAGCTGAGACAGCCCCCAGTCAAGCGTCTGCGTCTAAGAGGAGACTGGTCTGATACTGGACCCCGTGCTCGCCCTGAGAGTGAGAGGGAGCGAGATGGTAAACACGAGATAAAGTTATTTGATATATCTCCAAATGAACTACTAGCATAGCATCACAGTCCCTTCGCTTATGCAGATGTTGCACCATGACAGAGTAACAACTGTGTAGGATACTTACAGGCAGTTTTTTTTTCTATATGGCTTATCCAACAATGTTTCCGATTAGATAAATAGTCTGTCCCTGGCAGTTGCTTCCTTATGGTTCTCATCAAACAAACTGCTTATGATGTGGAGGTTATGCCATTTTTTCCATTTGTAATTTTCCCACACAATGTTTTTAATCATCTACTGTTTGGAGAAAAGGGAGTTTATAATGAGCATTATGCAGTTGTAAATATTATGTAAAATATTTTTCTTTGTGAAGCCTTACATAAACTGTATAGATAAGTATAAAAGCATTATATATAAAGAACAGACTAAGCCAGAGAAAGTAATCAGTAATAGTAATCTATACAATTTCCTTATTAATGTGTGGTTTTACAGGGGAGCAGAGCCCAAATGTGTCTCTAAT
Source organism: Scartelaos histophorus (assembly GCA_000787155.1). NCBI lineage: Eukaryota > Metazoa > Chordata > Actinopteri > Gobiiformes > Gobiidae > Scartelaos > Scartelaos histophorus. The sequence goes on along the minus strand of KN502546.1, from coordinate 15,467 downwards.
GCAGAGGATGTCTGACATGTTGTCACGATGGTTTGAAGAGGCCAGTGAGGCACAAAGCAGCAGAGGGGCCCGGCCTCAGGCTCGGCCTAGAGGTAAATCAATACACCCTTCACACTTTTCAAAGACTTCCAATCTTACGTCTCTATCTTGCTCAGGTTATAATTTTACTGATTTGGTTCTGAATTATTGACAGCTTTTGTGGAACTACATTTGTAGATGTACCAATGTCTGTTAAATTGAGCTGTCACAGAATAGACTTAAAAACATCTGTTTGTTGTGTTGTTGTATAAGGAACAGCAATCCGTCCAGAATGTCCCCCGAGTGCATCTGGCAATGCCTCAGTGTCGGACACAGCTGCTGCACCTACAGACCTGCAATCCACAGAGGTCTCTTCTGCTCCCGCCACTGAAGCACTCCAAACATCTTCATCTTCTTCCTCAGCATCCTCATCCACGGTCACTGCCCCCGCTCCCTCCACCTCGACATCCCCGCCCACATCTTCCCCTGACTCCCCTGAGCAGAGGAGCCAGGACACCACTGGGATGCCCACTCCGACCGCCACACCCTCTACAGAACCAGCGCTATCAGGTAGGACACAGGAGCTGTGTGAAGCACCACTGTGTTTGTTTGTATGGGGCCACTCCACTCTCCGTCAGTGACCTCCTGTCTCCTTCCTCCTGTTTCTGCTCCTGCCCTTCCTCTCAGTCCTTCTGTGTCTAACTGTACATTTACTCTCCCCCTCAGCCTCTTTGTCAGAGTACGGCCCCCATCGGCTGCCCATAAGTTTAGTGTGTAGGCGTTTGCAGAGGCTGCTCCGGCTGGCAGACCCTCCGGGCATGAGCCATCGAGCGGCCGCTGCCGCTGCTGCTGCCTCTTCTTCTTCTGCTCCCTCTGCTGCCTCTGAGAGACAAACTCAAAGAACTACTGCAGCCCAGAGGCTCCCCAGTGCAGGTTACCCCTCCGAGCACTTGCCACTGCCACCACCCTGCAGACATAGATTCAACTGGACCTGGGCATTATGAATTACTAACTCTAACCCTCTTAAACTCTTTAACCTTGTACAGTGCTGCAGTCTCCGCTTTTCACTCACAAAGCCTGTCCTTCAATGTCACCTCTTTCTCCTGGAGTTTCCCTAACTACATTTTATGGAGTGGCACCTCTCTGTATGCTGCTCAATATTGGAGAGTGATTTGTGGCTCTCCCATTGTCCAATGAGCATTTTTAAACATCTTACTTAAAAGGAGAAAATTATTTCATTATCATGCCTTGTATTCAAGTATTACATTAAAATCTTAATGGTTTAATTTTGTCCAAATAAAAATCAGGAAATCAGGAATATTTTCTACAATAAATGGTTTTAAGTTTTACTGTAAACAATAAAATCTTAATATTTATGTGCAACTTTTTAGCTCCTCATCTCAGAGAGGAACAGTTCACGCATAAAGTGATGAGGGGGAAACAGTGTTATAATCTGACAATAATCTAAATAATAATAATTTTAGTGATGTCCTGGTACTTAATAAGGAAAGTATATAGGAACAGCATTTTGTTTTAACTTGAGTAGACTGTAGGCCTGTGCTTGTGCGCTGGAGGTCTGGCATGTGGATGCATTGGTTGCTCTGGTTTGTGTTACAGATTCTCCCTCGTCTGTGGTAAACAAACAGCTGGGATCCATGACTCTAGATGAACAGCAGGGTGCGTCTTTCCTTCATTATCTCCTGATCTGAATAGAGACCACTATTCTCACTATGTCCCTCTGTGTAACACTGTTTCTTATCCATTACTGTTATTATACCTTGATATAAAATATTCACAACATGGTCATATATGCTGCACAAATATACTGCATCACTATTGTAAAAAATGTGGAAGATGTTAGTTCTTTGCATGGAATGTTTCATGTTATGGCATTAAATATGGAGACTAGCAGATGACTCGATCAGACAAAGGTGCAGAGAAGATTTGTGGAGTGGTCAAGGTAGCTCACCCTGCTGAGTAAAAAAATTTTAATAAATGTAAGATGGATAGGTTTACTGACATAATGTCAGTCATTGCAGACAAAGCAATAACATCTCCATGAAGCCAAGCAAGTGACTGTTCCTCACCAGAATTGTTACATAGTGTACTTTAACTGTAAAATACTGATAAATTTGCCCAAAGCATACAGGTTATAATGTGACCAGTACAATTATTATGTTATGTAGTAATACTTGGAGGGTTGGATCTCTGCTGAGACATTTGCTGTTTGTGCAATATGGTGGAGTCTTCTTGTTATTTTTGCTGATTTGTTTGTTCGCGTTCATGTGGATTTAGTGCTTGCCCCCCTTTTGGTTCTGTTGTGAGGATTTGTGTGGATGTGGATGCAATATAAAAGTGTATGTATATGAAAATATCAGAAAATAACAAGTTTTGTAGTTAAATAAACTTTCACACAGTGTAACAAGTCTATGCCCACAGGAGCAGCTGAGGGTCCAGTGCCTACACCTGATGAAGCCACCCCTGTGCCCAGCAGCAGTGTTCCTGGGCGGAGTGGGGGGGCAGAGCCAGTCCTTAGCCTTCACTACAGCTCAGAGGGAACCACAACTAGCACCATCAAGCTGGACTTTACAGATGAGTGGTAAGTGTCTGTTCTACAATCCCTAAAGTTTTAACAGTACTATATTGCACAAAACTAACTCGTGAGCTTTAAGCCGCTTTAGAATGTTCTTATCTCCTCAAAAACCTTCCTGGAGATTAACTTTCACATTGCAGATTTGTTGACTTTGTTTTGTAGTTAATATCTCTGTAATTACTGAGCTCATCCACATGAAATAAAAACTGACACAAAGTTTATATCGACAGAGCAGGATCTAATTTTCTTTCACAGTGGCTTCAGAAAGTGATGCCATTATTCAACCCAAAAGACATGATTGTTGTCATTTGAAAGGACTTTAAGCCATAAGATTAATATCCCCCCCAAAAAGGTTTGACATTTGTGGATTTTCAGTTTGAATACTTGAAAAACAGTAAATCATACAGGCCCCTGCCCTTCATCTGAAAATATGGTATCATCAAATTGTATTAAGACAGAAGCAACTAAATGTGGTGTTTGGCACACTGGAACTGCAAAATATAATTTTCCATCTAATTTAACTAAAACCAAACATTTGACCATGTAATACATTATGGTATTATGCCACATTAGTTTAGGTTAGTTAAAAATCACATTGGAAAAACATTAAAAAGACATCAAAAAGGCTGCACTGATGATGAAACCTCATTAATCATATGTGTTTTGTTTGTCCCCAGGAGTAGTAGTACATCAAGTTCAATGGGTAGTGGAGCTCCAAAACCTCCTGAGCCTGCAGCTGTTGCCCGTGAAAAGGAGAACTCAAAACCTTCAACTTCAAAACCAAGTATGTGGTAATCAAAATTAGAAATATACTTTTCCATCATACATTTCATTGAATCGCTTTCCTTTGTAGCATCCTCTGACCCGGGTGAACAAAGTGCACCCACACCCTGCACAGATCCTCCAGGCACCTCTCCCCCCAGCACTTCAGCTCAAGGCGCAGCGGAGGGCTCCTCTTCATCCCAGGAGAAGAGGCAGCCTGAGGGAGTTGCGGAGGACACATCAGGGGGCTGTAGAAGAGCTGAGCCTGCTACAGAGGAGGAGGCAGGGCAGGGGGTGGGGCAGGAGGCAGGGCAGACCAGCCAGCCCACACGCCCTAACCAGGACTCTGACGACAGTGATGATGACCCCATCCTCATACCCTCTGTGAGGTTCAGAGGACAGGGACAAAGGTATGCACTTCACAGCGCACGCCATTACACCAAGCTAACCATGTGTCCCGTGATATCTTTAAGTCTTGTTGATGATTGTTTCACTACATAATAGATTTAATTCCAGAGGATCTGCCGTAGGAGATAGAATGATCAGGTAAAACGTTGCACCAGCTCTAAAGCATCTAATCCTTAAAATGCCACAGAAAGAGCACATTCTGAAGTGAAGCATTGACTTTTGATTCTCACAAAAATATCTTTCTAACACAGTTATGGCTATGTTTACATGCACACCAAAAACATTATCATTATTATCAGATTACTGACATGTTGTGTATACAGCACATCTGATTACATCTGATGATTGTAATTACATTATATTTATTTCTGATTGTTCACATTTGTGCTGATTTTGGCAAGAAATTTTGGAAAAAAGGGCAAACTAAATTAAAAAATGAAAGAGAAAATGTTAAATATTGAAGGAGTTATTTTAAAATTGGACGAGATTTCTCTGGGGCAACACACACACCAAAACACATATCTAATTATTTGGTAATCTGATTTATTCTAGTCATCTTATTTTCACTAACTATGAAAGAAATGTATCCAGTGGTGTGCATGTGAGCTCTGTCCCCTCCAAAGGGTTTTTATCTGGCATTATCTGATAGAAAAAGTTGTGCATGGATGGCATCGTCATTATAAGGTGAATTTTCCACATAAACCTACTATACAACTACTGTAATTAGGCCTGTCACAATAATTACTACGTCCACTTATCATTTAATATATGAAATCCAGACCAATATATTTTTGTGGTCAATAATTATGGTGTGTACATTTTCTTTACTCAATTGGGAAATTTGGTAGTTATTTCTTGACTATATGATTGAGCTGTAGAAGATTCAATTTATAACTTTGATGACTCATTATAGATGCAAGCAAAGTACTAAATGTTTCATTTACATGTTTATTTATTGCAGCTCATTAACATTATTGTACATTTAGAATAATTTTTGTGGTATAAATCTGCTCTTGGCTTATTGTGTCAGTTGCATAGATTAGTTTCAACATTATCGTTTATTGTCTGTATTTATTTCAGCAATATATTGAACATCAACATTTGTTATCGTGACAGGCCTAACTGTAATGTATGTCAAACAGTGCATTATTAGGGTGATTGTTGGTTTACATTGTGTGCAGAAGCTTCAAAACACTGACCTGAGCAAAAACACATTTTGAGATTTTGAGCATGGTGGTCTTGGTGGTCTTGAGCAGCACTAACAGCATGGGGTGGTCTATGCTCTGGGGGTTTCTTTTAAATTCACACCTTTGTTTGATTTCACAGGCGTTCTGCGGCCGCTCGTATTCAGGAGCTGTTTCGCCGCAGGAAAGAGCGAAGAGAGATGGAGGAGAGTGAGACACAGAATATCAGAAGGCCTTCAGTGAAAATGATGTACAAAGGCCATCGCAACTCCAGGACCATGGTACAGCTTAAAGGGCAAATATTACACCGTTATCTGATGTTATAATGTTGTTTCCTCACCACAAACATACCTGGAGTTGCATTTTGTTTCATTCACACATGTTTAGCACACAAACCCTGCATATTTAGGTCGAGTTCTTATCTCAAACAGAAAACACTCTGTTCTACCTTTTGATGTCATGTGGTAACACAAGAAGTGAGCCATTGTGTTTTTAAACTCACATCTTATAATTTTGATCATTTCAGCCCTGGAATTGCAAATCAACTGAACAAAAAGTAAAAGAAGCTGTTAACATGAAAACTATGGCTTCATGACATCACAAGGTGGAACAGAGCATTTTATGATTTAGAGAGTAGAAGCAGATTATTAATAAAGGTTTACTTAAATATGTGTGAATGAAACAAAACACAGCTCCATGTATGCTTTTGAGGAGCTAACAACTAGAGTCAGCTTTTAAGTCATATAGGACCTTTAATTATTTGTCAGGGATTTTGGTTTCTTGTATGTCAATAGTTTTGTGTAGAAATAACTGACACTACTTGTTGAATGTAGATTAGAATACATACAGTAATACAGTAACTTTTCTAGTGGAGGGTCCATCAAATGCTTTTCTCTATGAGATGTCATTGCCCTGCCTGAAAAGTTACACCTTACATTTATTCAATTACAGGTGGTTTTATAGCTCAAAAATTATAAATAAATAAAGAAGAGATTTAGACTGCGACTGTGGGGTTGCTTCTTCACAGATCTGACCTGTAACTTGGTCTGGTTTGGTCTCCATGAATATAGAAAGGTTCACTATGAAACATTCCAGACAAGGCAATAACATATCCATGGAGAAAAGAATATGACAGACTCTACACAGAAAAAGTTGCACAATGCACCTTTAAATGTCATAATATATTAATTTTGATCCATGTGCAAAATTCAAACTGTGGCTTTTATTGACCTTGTTTCTCAAATCTGATTTCTTCATGTACGCAGATTAAAGAGGCTTGTTTCTGGGGCAACAACTTTGTGATGAGCCGTTCAGACTGTGGGCACATCTTTATCTGGGACAGGCACACGGCGGAGCACCTCATGCTGCTGGAAGCTGACAACCATGTGGTCAACTGCCTACAGCCACATCCCTACGACCCCAGTAAGGCTTTTACATGGACTTCAAAGGACCTCTGCTTTATTAGCTCATGACACTTCCTTCCTGTATTTCTGTTTGCTCTTAGTACTGGCTTCTTCAGGAATTGACTATGATATAAAAATTTGGTCACCTTTGGAGGAGTCCCCAAATTTCAACAGGGTCCTTGCAGATGAGGTATTTGTTTTCCTACACAAACATGACTGGTATGCAACAATACTCACCATAGAGACACAATGCATTAGCAAAAACTGTCAAATAAGTTTTAAGGTAGCCTGAAAACATCAGGGAAAAAAATACTAAATGGATTTAGACGACACATTTCAGGACCATGTGATCAATACGAGCATGGTCCTGTTTAGGTGATTAATTTTCAAAAAAAAAAGGTAAAAGTGACTAACTGAAAAATGCTGGCTTATGCTAGCTAGCTCGGGACTGTCATGTTATTTGAGAGGGACTTGTTTAACAGCACAAATCAGCTCACCTGTTGTAGTTCCAGCTAAGTTGGTTATTTCTGGTCAGATTCCATTAAAAATAAAGCTCAGATTAAAGTCTAACAAATCCTACAGACAGAGCATGCCTACAGTTAACATCATACCCCCAGGTAAGTGTCAATAATAAAGACTTGTTCATTCTTGTGGCCTCAATACAATTCACAAGTTGCTCAATACACTCATGAACAGAACTACAGGTATCGATGTCTTTTGTTACTACTACAAGATGGTTGACCATGCCGTACTCTTGAACATATAGGATGAAAACAACTCCATAAAGGCCCAAGTCTAGTCTGCTGTATTCAAATAGAGTAGACATAATGCATGTAATAGTTAAATGTTAATTAGAATAAAAAATAAAGGAGACTATTATTTGTTCATCTGAGACCTAACTACTTCCCGTTTTTGAATGGTCCTGACTCTCAATTCTACCAAATATGCTAAATACAATTATGTATGGCAAAACCTTCATCTTTTGCAGAAAAGACGCTTAAAATCACAAGTGATTTTCATTGACCGTACTCAAATAACATGTCCTCTTTAATAACGTTCCCCCCTGAAAATCAACATTTCTTGAAAGCTGGTCAACATACTATTAAAATATAATATATAAAGCCTTAAAAAATCTACAAATATATTATACTTATATATTATAAGTAGTTTTGAAATTTTCATTCCATTTTCAGAGAATGGCCCTTTATCATAACTAGTAATGACTACATGGCAATATTATTTAAACAACTCTTACTTTCTGTGGGGAAATTGACTACAGGCTGTTTTCTTAGTTTCAAATTGAGTTTGAGAAAAAAAAATTTTTTTGCTTATACAGTTGCAGGTTGGTGAAGTAATGTTGTTTCTATCTTCCCTAAAGGTGATCACTCGAAATGAACTTATGCTGGAGGAAACAAGAAACACAATCACAGTCCCTGCTTCTTTCATGCTCCGAATGCTTGCCTCCCTCAATCATATCAGATCAGGTACTTCACTGAATACAAAAAATATACCCCTTGTGTACTTGAAAACCAGCCTGGCTTGGATGAAAATTAACTTAAAGGCTATTTTCTTATCTGTTATAATGTTGTTTCCTCATCAAAAAATGTATGAATGAAACCAAATACAACTCCAGGTATGTTTTGGATGAGGTAACAGTATTATAGCATGGCCTAAATCTCACAAGAAACTATTTTGTATAATATGGGACCTTTTAAAATACAACTACTTTATGACTGCAAGATGGGACCAATGGTGTCTTTGTTGCACTTGGGGTGGACTCCTTTAATTTTCATTTTGTGAAATATTTTTCCCGTTTTTTGTGCAGTGCTGTTTTGTGTAAAGAAATAAGCTAAAAATGTTTTTGTCATGTAAGCACCGCTCTCTCTATTGCAGATCGACTTGAGGGCGACCGCTCCGAAGGTTCAGGACAAGAAAATGAGGACGAGCAGTAGCCTGAATTTTGAGTTTTATTTTTTTTTTTTTTTTTTTTGTTGTAAAGCATTTGAAAAACCCAGGATTTGTTAAGTTTAGTGTAGATTACCTCCTTTTGAAAAGAGTTGTTATTTCTAGCCTCCTTTTTTAAAACGTATTTCTTACCAAGTGTCTGTATATGTCTGTGTGAATGCAGTAGCAGGATGGTGGTATGTAAACTGGCTGAGAGTTCAATGGCGATGTCTGATGTGCAATATTGTTTGGAGAAAGTGAGCGTCGAACAGTGTTAATGTGTGAAGTTCTGAGCACAAAATTAAAGGTGTTGTGTGCTGCTCCAGGAGTAACGCATGTAACGGAGTTTACATAAACTATAAATGGAGAATGCTTTAATTTCTTCTGTAAGAAAAAAATATAATGGCTCTCCAAAGGGTAATGTCAATAATACTTTTACATGGTTTGAAAAAATAAAGTCAAATGCACAAAAACTAAGAGCCTCTTTTTCCATTTTCACCCAAATGTGCGTTAGATCTCTGTACAAAAGATTTAATGCATAATTGAGCTTGTAACAAATATAAGTTACATTAAGACTTAATACAACTTTTAAATACAAATGTACCATACAATAAGACAATATGAGGTAAGACTTAAAACAATTCCTAAACAAACAAAATGCTTTCTTTATGATAAACTGGCACAATGATTAAAACAGTGCACGGAAAACAACGTGAAAACTCAAAGCCTTCACAAAAGCTACAGTTTTCACTTGGACAGTACATTAAAGCCACAACACAAAGTCCTGTTAAAGGGAAAAGTGGTATCCTAAAAAGTGCAATATGAGAATTATGAGCATGTGCACAGTCATTGGGCAGGTATGAACTCTGAATTAATGTCCACCAATTCACTCTAGTCCTTAAGATACATTTGGCCAGAAAAGTACCATGATCTGTCTTTAAGTTTTTTCATAAGAAATAAATGGCCCCATCACAACTAGTTAATACACTAAGAAGATGAACTCGTACTTTAAAGCATTTGTCTACAAAACATAAAATGATCCAAAAACATTTTCCTGAATAGGGTTTTTGAACGGGTTGCTCTGATCCAGCTTTATTGATACTTTGACTTTAAGAATCTGCCTATACCAGATATGAACAGATTCCAGTTTAGGGACAGAATATAGCACTTATTTCCTTGAAATACGGTTAACTGGTATTTACCCTTCAAATTATACTAATATTGTGAGACATTCTAGACCAGACTATAAATCAGCCAGAAAAATTACATCCAATTAAAGGCCCAAGCAGGATATCACCTGGACTGATATGCCACTGATACCCGATTCACCTAATTTTTCAGTAGCAGAGCTAATATTCAATACCAGTATTGTATCGGTGCATACCTAGTTTTTGAAAATGTGTTACAATATTGGTAAACAATATTACAATTATGAATCAAGGCTGCTGTTTCCTATGTAAAAATGTAATGTTTGATTGACACTTGGTCCACCATTATTAAAAAACACACACTTGGAAAAAAACACTGGAAATACCGATATCGATAAAAATTTCAAGTATAATATAAAAATGTGGAGAATATATTCTCCAAAGACCGACTCTGAGCAAACACAAGTTATAATTTCCTATTTGCATGTCAAAGTTAGATCCTCCTAAATTTTCAGGAGAACTTTTCTTCCATTTCGGGTCCTTCTTCATCTTTGTCGTCTTTAACTATTCCTTCGTCAATGCTCTCCAGCCTCAGCCTCTGTCCATCCAGGTACCTTGGCCGTGGCGCCGCCCTGGTGGTGAACAGTCCTGTGGGTAAAACTAACCCTTCTCCAAACAGAGTCACTTTAGCATCATTCTCAATTGCCTTTGCCAAAGTGGAGGCAAACGTGTCCAGGGACTTGTGGACCTCTGCGTGAACTTGGACGGAAGATGTGTTGTTTTCAGCTGAGGAAACACATCAGATTACATAGAAAATGATGGGTCACTTCACAGAACAGGAATAACATGGGCGCAATTTAAGGGGCAATTATGCTAATGGGAACAGCACTCATGTTACTTAAAGGTGCACTGTCTAACTTTTCTGTTGGAGGGTCCGTCAAAGGCTTTTCTCCATTAAGATCTTTATGCTTTGTTTGGAATTTCACAGTATGGCATTAAACTTTTCCATCTCCACAGAGACCAAAACAGACTAAATTACAGGTCAGATCTGTGGAGAGGAAAGTCCGCTCACAGTGAGAAAGCATGTTTTTCTTGGTATTTTTGAGCTTTAAAACCACTTTTTGAGTAAATGTAAGGTAGAGCTACTGTTGAACATTCCAGGCACAGCAGTTACATATCCGTAGAAAGAAGCAGGTGATGGAGCCCAACTAGAAAGTTACATAGTGCACCTTTAATATGACAAATCTCACTATGTCAAGATTTAATTACTACAAAACATAGCACCTCCTTGGCAATAATTTTCTTTATATTTATCTTCTAGAAAGATGCAGAAAAATGCATGTATTCCTTATCCCAAAACTGGCACCAATATGGTAATATCTAACATTTAGTATTTTCAGTTCATATTAAAACAAAATAAGTTTGAGAATAACAGTAACAATAGAGCAACAAGTTATGTCCAATACAATGTTATGTTCTTTGACTTCACCATTATACCAATAAGTAATATTTGGCCTACTGTTGTTACTGATGACGCCCACAAACTCATCTTAAGTTATGCCAATATATCGTCCAACCTTACTCAAGGTACAGAGATACTCATATTAACAGAGTTGGAGCATGTTTGTTGCCCAGTCTTAGAGCTCAGAGTGAATAGTTGTACCCAGGCCCTGATGTTTTTAGTGCACAGTAATGACAGATACCTTTGGAATGCTCCACCTGGTCTTCAAAGGTGACGGAGCTCCGCCTCTTCCCGGGTACGCTCCCCTGAGACAGCAGGTGGGAGGAGTCATCCGTGGAGAAGTGGTCGAGCAGCATCACATCTGTACCTGCACAGACAGACACCAGTGAGATGAGCAAGATTCTGGTTTAAATGTGAAGAGGAAATGTATTGTAATCGATGACACAAACAGTGAAACAGTGCCTGACTCTACTTGTTCAATTTACAAAGATTCTGAGATGAGCAGTGACAGAGGAATGTAATGAATGCAGTAACTAATGGCAGATGTTACGCAACTTAACATAACAGTATGCAATATCCGGGATTCTTTTCAACTCAATTAAAGTTGCTAATGACCAATCTCCAGGATACACCAATATTTTGTTTTGGTCAATACAATGAGATGGCTGTGAAAATGCTACTGCTCTGCTCTCTTTAAGGTTTATAATAAAAATATATAATTTGGGGAAAATGATACAAATCTGCCCTGCATGTCGGCCCAAAAATATCTGCAGATCATAACGGCCATCGGTTTCTCTGAACAATTGATATTAGCCACAAAGAAACCCATATCGATCTCTAATCTGTACCACTTGTTTGTAATAATAATAAAGTACTATGAGGTAGATGTGTTTCAACAATTCTGCAGTCATGTTTTGAGACACTCACATGAGTCCTGAGTAAAACTGAAGCCAGTGTCTCCTGTGCTGCTCCCAGGCGCCAACAGATGTCCTCCCCCAGCCAAGAGGGCTGTGAGGTGTGGGGACATACCCAGGTCTAAAAAAACACATGAAAACAATAGAAAAGCACACATTAATATGACATGTTTAAAGCTGTCCTATGTAGTTTTTGGTTGGGGGTCCATCACCTGCTTGTTTCTATTGATATGTCAGTATGACAAACAGCTCAACTACTCTCTTTTAGTGACAAAATTTCAAAGCTTTTCCATGTCTTTTTCATGACTTGATGTGAATATGAACTATTAACCCTTTGCACTCTCCTTATGGTAAAGTATTATAGTTTTTTAACATTCAAAATACCGTCAATACTGCATTTACTGTAGTCTCTTTTAAACATAAGACCGTATTGTGTATTGTCATGCACGGTTTCCCACAGAACATTTTAGTCAAGGTGGGGGTGGGGGGGTCACCCGGTATCAGATGGGTGAAAATAATCGGAAATAATCATAATAACCTAATGATAACTTAACAAAATGCTGTAGTTGCTTGCAAGACATACTAAAATTCCATGACTTTTCCAGGCCTGGAAAATTATATTTTAATTTTCCATGACTTTTCTAGGATTTCCATGACCATGGGAAGCCTGACTACTACACATTCATTCAATTGCAGGTGGATTTATAGCTCGAACTTATTTAGAAACACAGGCATTCTGACTGGGAGAGGGTTGCCTCTTCACAGATCTGACCTGTGACTTGCTCTGGTTTGGTCTCCATGAAGACAGGAATTTATTAAATGCCATACTGTGAAGCATTCTAGACAAAGCAATAACATCTCCATTAAGAAAAACATTGAATGGACCCTCCACCAGAAAATTTCACAATGTACTTTTAAGATGCTTTGATTACCTGTGATTCTGTTAGAAATGCTAAAGAGACGTGAGGTCCTCTGTCTCGTGGCGAAGGACTCTCTGTAGTATCGGTCTCCAAAGCACATTCCGAGCAGCTCTTTTCTGACAGTTTTATTCCAGAGGCCGTAGATGAGCGGATGACACACTGCGCTACAGAAGGACAACCACGATACCAGAGTCTCCAGCACTTGGGATGTACTGCCCTGTCCACACAGTGCCTCCATGCAGACCACCACCACATAGGGGCCCCAGGTCACAAGGAAGGTCCCTATCACCACTAAGATGGTGACAAAAGCCTTGCACTGGCTGCCGGCGTAGATAAGACTGCGTCTGCTCCCATTGGAGGAGGTGGAGGTGCTGGAGTTTTTGCGGCCGTTCCTCTGAGCTCCACTCGAGTCATCCTGCGCCACAACAACTGTTCCACAATGGACTTTTCTCGCTTTCATACGAGCGACACGGAAAATGACCCCGTAACACACCAGCATGACAACAAAGGGAGGGAGGATGCACCAGGCAACCCAGAACGCAGTGTAGGTCAAGTCTTTGTTCCACGAAGCAACACACGTCCATTTGTAACAGTCAAATTCAAAAGATGACCAACCGAACAGAGGAGGCAGGCAGCCCACCAGAGAATGCAGCCAGACATATGCGATGACCACCACGGCCCGGTTTCCTGTGATCTTCATGGGATAGATCATGGGGTAGAGCACTGCATAGTACCTGAGAAGGAAAGGCAAAAGTATGTCCATTACATAGAGGTTCCTTCTAGAAATATTTTAAACCTCAGTTGCTGCAAACAAGGTCAACATGAGGGGCTTTGTATTAGCTAGTTGTGTTGTAAGAAAAAAATCCCTGCACAAAGTAATTAGGGCAACACAGGAGAAGTTATTGTAAATAAAAAATAACTAAAAACTTATCTTACTTTTACATATGTGTTGAGATATAGTTAACATTTTCAATTCTTAAACTGTATTAGCACACAAGTGGAGCTTATATTGTGATGCTTTTTGCCTACCTGTCAATGGCAATAGCTCCAAGTGTCATGACACTGGCAGAGCTGATGAGCATGTAGAGCAGAGCGGTGAAGTTGCACCAAACCACTCCAAACATCCAGTCTCTTCTGGCCGAGCTGACGGCCACAAAGGGCAGCACCAGTGCGGACAGCAGCAGGTTGGACAAGGTCAGGCTGAACACAAACTTGTTGCTGGGTGTGAGCAGATAAGGCCTCCGATAAAGAGTTACCACGATCAGGAGGTTCCCCAGGCAGGCCAGAAGAGTGATGGCAACAATGGAAAAGGTCTCCAGCACTGCCAGGCCCTCAGCCTGAGCCACGGAGCTGCAGTTCCTGCTGGTGTTCATGGTCAGAGGGGGTCCGGAGAGGGACCTAGGTGACACGACAAGGCTGTGGGAGAGAAAACCATTGTTCACTATATAGAAATACAGCGAAAATGTATATTTGTTCTCATATGAGACAACAGCCTGGTGTTAAGTAGCCAACAGATTTAGAAATACATGTTTTAACTAAAAGCCTGTAAAAAGACTATTTAATGCAGCCAACAACCCAGTCCATAAGTGCACTGCCAAACACTAATGCTGTGCGTAAGTGTCGGTGTTTGTAGGTTCATATGACACACTCTTATGTAGCAATTACTACAAAAAAAACCATCAGGACCCAAGTTTAGAAACACAACGTAAAGATTGTTCATACAACACGAACTCTTGTGTAAGAGTTTCCACACAGTTCTAGAAAAAAGAGCAAGTTACATTTTATTCACGCTGTAAACCAGAGCACATTTAGTGTTATTCACATTTACACAGTGTTTTTCGTTAGAAAGTACCCAGCTGGCCAAATAAAATGTTGTCTGGACTTTACTCGGCGCTACATGCGACATCTTGTTTTCAGTGGCCGCGGTGCGGCTGGACTCATGTAAACTGTGAGTGTGAAAAGTAGCGGTGTAGCTGAGCAGCGTTAGCCGAGCTAAGCTCAAACTTTCACCTCTACAAACAACGCACAGATTTTACCTGGTTTGGGCTCCATATTTTCCGCTCCAGGGAGGCCATCCTTGCGTTACTCTCGGTGCGTCCCGGTCCTCGGTACCGCGGCCCGGTTCACTTGGACATGGTAAAGTTCAGGCTGGTTTGTCTCATCCACACACGGACCAGCTGCAGCGGCTGCAATGGCGTCCTCCTCCCACCGTCCCCAGCCCCTGCTCTGCGCCTCAGTGGGTGGTCGTCTCTGCTCCAAACTCACAGCTTTTTAACCACTTTGCGTTTGCAACTAACTCATTCAACATCTTCAAACGTGTTATTCGTGCGAATGACATTCATGCAGTCTTAAACTAAGAGAAGCTAAAACTAAAAAGCTCAAACTATTCATAGTTTCTCACACTAGCTACGCAAACGCGTGGATGTCTGTGGACAGTGGGATAGTATTCTTAACATGTGTAAAGAAGTTATGAATGAAATTAATCGCAGCATCAATTCTTCAGCCGCTTTTGGACCACACACGGAGATCAAAGCTTCCCGCACTAACACGTCACAACACGTGGGCCAATCAGAAGAGAGGAGGAAGCACCGTGGTCCACGAGGGGGCGCTGTATGTGTGTAGTCAAATATGTAGTGTGTAGTGTAGTCAAATATGTTCAGGTTTTATATCGTTTTGCATCATGGCAAAAAATTAATCCTCAGATCAAATGA
>KN502545.1:0-12899 GCA_000787155.1 Scartelaos histophorus | reverse complement strand
TGTGTGTGTGTGTGTGTGTGTGTGTGTGTGTGTGTGTGTGTGTGTGTGTGTGCAGTGCTCTGCACACACACACACACACACACTCTGTTCCCCCTCTGTTTTTTTCTGAAAACTAAACAACAATATTTTCACTGTTTATGAGTGAAACTTAAGACCTCATTTAGAGCACGGACATCGCACGTGTTTCTGCCATTCGCTGTAACATGCGTATGCAATAGGTTTAATATATTGTACACATTATTTGTCCTATAAATACAAAATAAAACCTGCAGTGATCCTGACACCCAGCCCTTTATGCCCAAAGTCTACATGTTTATACGTTTAATAAGATGAGAGAAGATCGAAACAAAAATCAATACGGGGATTTTATTTATTCATTTACTTTTTTTTTGCTCCACCATATCGACCTGCCTTATCCTCAGACCAGAACACTGACTTTGGATGGGAGTCGAAACATCTTAATTTCAAAAACAGTGTTCGGATGATTACCTATGAGACTTTGAAGAAACACACATTTTTACTGTGAGCAGACAAAATGTTCCAAGTTAAATTGTAGGATAATATAGGAGTATAAGCCTACAGCTGGCTTACACCTCCAAAGTGAC
Organism: Scartelaos histophorus; assembly: GCA_000787155.1. Classification (NCBI taxonomy): domain Eukaryota; kingdom Metazoa; phylum Chordata; class Actinopteri; order Gobiiformes; family Gobiidae; genus Scartelaos; species Scartelaos histophorus. The sequence continues at coordinate 12,294 of KN502545.1, read as the reverse complement.
AAGACGGTTTTCTTTCATATAATAATGACCATTCTGTTCTGAAATCAATAAGAGAAACAAATTCAAGCATCCTTTAATCCAAGGCCCCATGGTGCCATTAACACTGCCAGTCCACAACGTCAAACACCCATTTTGCTCAGTCCACATCAAACTGCTGGGTTGATTGATCAAGCACATCCATTTCAACCAATGGTGAATCTTGCGCATCAGAATTCAAGGCAATATTTTGTTCCTTGTATACTGTAGTATTGATTTAAAACAGCTTAATAATTTATACGCTACCATTGACTTCCTGCAAAACTGCCTTTTTATAGCGGTATTTCATCGTAGCGAGCAGCAGATGGTCATAGATGTGTTTTTATTTTCGTTGCCACTAAGTAGAGAGATGTGGGAGTAGGTGAAAACTTCTGAGTCTCAATCTCAACACAGGGTTACTCAAACATGCATGAATCAATCAAAATACAACTTGAAGTATCTTTATGATGGGGGAATGAATTACAGCAAGGTTAAAAGCTCATTAAAGTTAATTTAGCATAATATGTCTCCTTTACGATATCACAGAGTCTACAAGTAAACATAAGCTCATCCATGACTCACGACACTAAAAAGGGATAAGACTGGAAGAACTCAGCACCATAAACCTAACAGAGCAATGAGAAGGTAAAGAGCATTTGGTGGAACAAAACAAACCTCTTGATGTCTTTTTTTTTTGTGTTTTTTTTTGTTTTTCATGAGTGGCCTTGCTCTTTTGCCTGGCTGCTTTCATCATTGTCCAATCTCCAAACTTCCTGCCACATAGAGACGCATGATAAAAGACCAAACGGATTATTGACTCAGACCACTAAGCTTCATCGAACATCTCTAGGAATCGATCGATCAAATCTTTGGTTGTTTTTGCTGAAAGCGCTCCAAGCCGAGCAGCCTCCCTCTCGGCCTTATCGCGGGCTGTATCTTTGGAGCTCATGTCAGGCCCCTCCCGGTAGGATCAGGGTAGATTAAGGAGTGCATGGGAAACACAGAGCTTGTATCAACTCATGCAGGTCACCACCCACTCCGCTCATAGGAAAACATAATGTCACCAAGGGATGAAAAACACAAGAGGTTCTGCACTAGGGTGGTTAATGATGAGTGATGGAAGAAGTGTTCAGTTTTGATATATAACTGGAATTACATTTACTGTATCAAATAAAAAAAAATCTATTTAAGTGAAATTATTAAAATACCCTTTGAAACTTAAAGGGTAAAAATAAATTATATTTTGCACTGTGTTAAGATACAATCTCAAATGTAGTAATTTTAATAAAGACTTGTGCTGATTTTTTATATTGTTTGTATATTTGTATATTATTTGTATATTTGTATATTGCTACGTAAGTTCCACCACCTGTGACAGTGATAATAAATTTATGTCAGTTTTGATAATAACTATCAAATTATAGTTTTGCAATATATTGGAAATGTTCCTGAAAATTAGGGCACAACCAATATGATTTTTTTGGGGCCGATATGATACAGATAAAATGGGATTTAGAGGTGCCAATAGCTGATATAAAACATGATACATTTAGTGATGTAAAAATTCACTGTAAAATTTTTTTTTTTTTTTACATTTTTACATTTACATTTACAATTTTAAATGTAAAATCTAGTAAATGTAAAATCCATTAGAGCCAGACCTATTATTTTGCCTCTTTACAGTTGCATGACATTCTAGCCAGTAAAGAAAGTAAAAACTATTATTAGCCTTTAGCGGTAAAAGTGTGCACATTGTAGTAATTAATTATATGTGTAAATACTGATCATTCACACGTCTATTCCTACCTCATTTACATATCAATGCGGGTCCAGTAACATGTGTATGGCCACAGCATAGCTGCAGCAGCTAACCAATGAGATAGAATGAAACGTAGCTCCAAAACTAACACATTTGCAGAACTCACGGCTCACACAGACACCTGTCAGATCAGCATGTAAACAAGAGCATGTGAGTCATGTGATGTGACTCTGGTGGTGCGTTCAGGGGAGTATGACGTTACAGACAAATTACTCCACAGATAAATACTGATGCACTTATTAGGACATTTATCTGTCTGTAAATTGGATTAAATTGACATAATATAGAGAATCTAAGCTTTATAATGAGGTATAACATGCCCATGTGGACTTATGCCTGAAAATATATTGTTAATGTACAATATTGTTAAAAAAATATATATTAAATACACAACAGAATGCAACCCTTAAGTAGTTCACATCCATTATAAGTTCATAATTCAACCCTCTTCAGGTCAAATCTCATCATAGTACAGAAAAATAACCAAACTTCTCCCACTAGTGCAAGGAAAAAGTACCCACGATACTCCAAAAAGTTATCAAATCCATCTATCAAATCTATATATACTACTTATTGTGACAGGCCTGATCAAAACAATTGTACCGGTTACAGCAGAAAATCCATATTTCCACTTGTAGTCTCTGGGTAGGTTGATGTAACAAGATCAATACTTGTACAAACTCCAAGAATATTTTCAGGTTTTTGCAGCACAAATGTAACTGAACATTAGAGACAGAACAGCACAAGCTCCAAAACTCCCCATACTTCAGAGTGAGGATTAACGGTCAAAGCTTTTAGACTCGTAACAATGATTGACAGTGATATTTTCAGACATGTTGGACAGAGGCAGATGTTTTTCAGAATGTCGCTCTTAAAGAAATGTCTGGGGGTATTTTTGCACCAAGACCCTGTCGCATTACATTGATGAATCTTTCTGTGAAGTAGGATATTGGGATAGCCTTGGTCCAAATACAATAGTGTAAAGTAGAAAGTTAAACTAATCACTGACATAAAGAATGCTCCTGGTTTTGCTATTTGGGTCATGCAGATCATAAAAAGTTAGATATCGCAACTAATGATGCATTTGTCTTTGTATTAGGATTGTAGAAACAAAAAAAAAAGAGAGAATTGTTTTAGAATTGTTAATTTTTGGTTGAAATTTACATTATATTGCACAAAGTTAATGTATTTTCAAAGAGCTCGTATTATTCTATTTTTGGATCTGTTCTGTTGAAGTAAATAAACACAGTTATGTTTCGTTTTGTTATGTTTAATACACAAACCTTGCAGATTTAGTGAGTTATAATCTCTCAAATGAAAAACACTCTGTTCCACCTTTGGATGTCATGAAATACAAGTGCTCCACTATGTTTTTAAACTCCACCCACCTTCACTAGAATCATTTAGATGATTTTAGCTCTGGGATTGCCAATGAACTAAAGGTAAAAGGAGCTGTTAACATGAAAAACATGAAAAAATAAAAGCTTAGTCAAACATCTGTGTATCAAACAAGACACAACTCCAGGTATGTTTTATGGACATGGCTTAAAGCTCATAAGAGTCAGATTTGTGTAAGATACAGTAGGACTTTAAATGAAGATTGTTGTATTCAAATTTGTATTGCGTATCAACAATTTTCTTTTGTACAGAATGCACAAATTTTAGTATCACTATATAGCTGTTACATAAGTAAGAGATAACACCCAAATACAATATTATTTACGTGTTTGAGCCATAGACTGTATAAATGAGCGAACTGTGATGTCACCCATAATACCAACATTTTAAGACCAAAATGACGAGGCTCACAGCAGCAGTTACAAAGATATAACTGCTATACTGCAATATTCCAAAGTAAGTCAAAAGAAGCCAGAAGAGTCCGTATGTGAACTTCCTATTTGGAACACAGCGGCTAGTGTGTTAGCTGTGTCCATTATGTTATTATCAAATGCAAATGCAATGCAAAAGACCTTCTCTAATCTCTTCTCTAATTCCTCTTATACTGTACATATACTGCTAGTTAACTCCTGATACATTTCTCCTCTTTGTCTAGTCCCATATGTTGAACTCCAATTGGTAACTGAACTTTTCTAGTCATTTAGAGGCCTGTTTTTCTATGTTAAGAAGATGGCCTCACACTTAAATCAATATGTGGTTGGTGCAATCACAGCGATAATTGTAGAAGCAAAGTGGTGATTCTAAAACATCTAAAATGAATGTACAATTTACAAAGATAAACAAACCCATTAACATGTTGCTTCCATTTACTGTGCAATAACAGCAAACCACAATGCAGTTTACACCCAAGCTATATGACTTCGCTTTTTCCTAATTGGGTTTGGTTTGATTTATTCTTCCATATTTCTTCTTTTTTCTACGGATAATACAATATTTACTGCAATAGATTTCAATAGAATTTCAATATGTTACTTTTAGCTTTTAAAAAGACTTTGGTGTGAATCATTACTGTCATAATCCAAATTATGACGCTTAATAATGGTAATTTATTCAAGTAGCTTACACTGAAATGGACCAAAGGATCATGGTATATGTAGTTCCATGTGTTTTTGTTAGATTTTTTGATGGTACAATATCACACTATTTCGGTTCTTGTTACATCCTCGCTCCTTCCGGTGGTGCAAAAAGGTCGAGAGGTTTTTGCAGATCTTTTCAACAAGTTTGTCTCTTCAAAACATTTCTTGAAAAAGTCTTGCTTTGCCAAAAAGACTGTTTTTGTTAGTTTAGGTTTCACATCAAGACAACTCCAAACTCAATATTGCTGAATAGACCCAACATTTAGTTCATTTAGTTTTTGGGGGGGAAAGCAGTGATGTATCTGTTGCTGGATGTGAATGAGAGCACAATGTAAGAGTTTTCTCAGTTTCACAATTTTTTTTCAATTTTCTGTTTAGAATTTATTGTGGTCTATACTACAGAATATAAGTATGAACCTGGTTTGTATGTCATTAAACTCCTTGTTAGACTATCTGAACAAAAAGGGTCCTTTTCTGTGTAAATTGCCAGATATTTATGGTCCAATTTTGTTTTGCTAAGGGGCACAATGGAAGCATGTGTTCACGCTCTGAACTGGATCTGTCAATGGTTTCCTGGCAAATGCTAAATCCACTTTGCCACTACAAAAAACCGCAACGGTAACATGCAAATTCATGCCCGGATTATCCATGGGTTTTAGAGAGATAATCATTTAACACTGCTTCCATATCAATTAACAAATCAGAATAAAATATTATATATAGTGAATGGTGAAAAGCATCTAAATTGTTGCCTATAAACAAAAAGCTGAAATCCAGGAATAAGTTGTTTCCTGGTATCACACAATGTTCATTTGTTCCGTCTTGCAGCACCATGGACAGTTCCAATGTCCTGTTTTCAATATATTTTAATGCATTATTTACAAGAGCACACAACATAAGGGTGAATGGCCTCTATTGTGAGGCATACATCGTCAGCCTCTTTGTGACAGTGAAGAGCACTAAGGCAAAGTGACTGTTGATGTTATGCTAACATATTCTGTGGAGACAAGGACAGGAATTTCCAACGTCCGCATAACCAAGGTCAGATATACGAGTAGTACAGTGCTCCCTCTTTGCATTGTCGTCATCAATAGAGACAATTTGAGAAGCCATCCAGGAAATTGGCTTGCATTGTCTACATAAATAATCTCCACCATTGCTAGAATATACAGAATAGGAATCATTCAGAAGATGTTTAACGCTTGGGTTAAAACCTTTGTTCCATAGGATAGCTACTATATGCACAGGTTACACAGGGTTGACGCAGACAAGTGTGTATTCGAGACTGCCTGACTGGGTAAGTAGTGCTCCAGTTCTCATTTATCTCCTTATGTAACAGCAAGACTCCAGCTAGCAGTCCACTGAAGGATGTTAAAGCTAAGCAGCGTTTGGCTATGTTTTTACAATGCAGTCTTGTCGTCAGTAGCAGTGTAGGCTAGTGTTGTCGCAATACCCACATTTCAAATTCAATTTTCAATCCAGTTTTGATACCAGAATGATAATAAAATAATTATACACAATAAACTTTACAGGCTGAATATCCAGTTCTCAAATAGTTCAAGACATTTCTAAATCCAATGTTGTCCTGTTTGTGTAAATTTGTATCAATACTTGTATAAATGAGTATCTAGTTCTGATAAGTATCTGGGTATTGATACTTTTGGCAAGTCTATAGGCTTTCCATAAAAGATCCAAGATTTAATTTTGTTCTAATGGTAAAATTTTGACTTATTTTTACATCTTGAAAGGGGCACCTTGATAGAAATAAAGAGAGAAGTGTAGTATCATTGTCTCTCTTAGGATTTATCTAACAATGTTCGTATAATAAGTAGATTTTAGGAAGTAATCAGACATATTAGCAATCAGACTAAGTCAAATCCACAGAAAGTTCTCTGCTGAACTAAATTATGAAGAGATTTATGCTTATGTCATAGGTGTGCGTAGTGAATTGGGGACTTGAAAGTGTTTATTCTAATCGATATGCTGGAATCAAGTCACTGAATATGTTTTACCTTTATGCCTATAAACTAACAATATGTCTGGCTTAATTACATTCCCTTATAGTAGGGCTGCACAATTTATAGCATTCATATCAAAATCACAATTTACGTTGATGCAATTATCATTTTTGTAGTTAGTTTAGACTTCCACAAGCATGCTGCACAGCTATAGTTTCCAATCAAATATCCTTTTCATGACAACTCAACTCACTAACCCTCACCACCTGCAACTGCCACTCACTTTTGCACAACTTTTCCCAATACACTGTCTGACAGGCTACTTTTCCTCCCTCACTTTATGCTGAACACTGACAGAAGGCCCTTTAAGTCAGAAAAGATAACTTGGAAGTTGTGCAACAGCTGGGTGGCATTTAGGATGTGCCACAGAGCCTGGCCCGGATCATTATCTCCGGGAAAAGGACAAGATCCCAAAGACTGAAGTGATGGAGAAAAAGAGGAAAGCCTTTTACAAACATGAGAATACTGGGTTAGTTCTGTCAATCAATACAAGATAACAGGTCGTTCACAGTGATAACACAAGCAGGATTTAGAACAAAATTTAGAGAAGTATTGTGGGAGGGTTGGTTAATTAAGAAAACTGCAATTATCCATTTAGCATATAATGACATAGAATTATCCCAAAAAGCCTTCTTATCTCAACATGGTACACATACAGTCATTCATACTGAGAAAAACTATTATTATTTATTATACTGGGTTATCACATGGCTAAGATTTTTGTTATTCATGGCCGACCTTTCCGGTAATATATACAGGTACATATGCATGCGATTCTGCAGACACTGAAAGGTAATCAGAATCAAGTGGACACTTAGGAATATTTTTAGTCACCAAAAGTTTCTGTCAAAAAAGAGCCATTGCAAGTCCAGTTTCAAAGTCAACTCAAGCTAATGCATGATATATCACACTCTTTGCAGTATTGTCATAGGTCATAGCAATTCACAGCGCTGCTAACAATAGTCTGGGAAACTCCTTTAGAAGGCCAGCCACTACGTGTGGAATAGTACAAACCTGTATGCAGATTAACACAGGTTTCAAGCAAAATGTTGATCCATTTATTACCTCATGGACTATGTAAAATCCATAAAAAAGCATGGTCAGTTTATGGCTATACTGTGGTCAGTGCAATTAACACGTGCCACAGTCGTTATAATAATGCAGCCATTTACGCGCTGGCTCCAATTTAGTCCAAATGCCATTACGCTAATTGTAATTTCCCGCCTGTTTCTATCGTCTTCCTGCTTTTAAACAGAGAGAAAAGCGTAAACGGGGCATAGGCTGCGGGGAGGACCTCATGGCACAGACAGGAGCAGCAGAGGTGGATGGCTCCTCTAGTCCCGCATCCGAACCATTCATAAAAAAAAGAAAAAAGGGAGTCTTTTCTCCGTCACCGCTCCATTGGTTACACTCAACACGCTTTCATCCTGTTACATACGTGAAAAAACGTAAAGCCGTGTTCTTGCGGTACAAAAAAAACACGCGATTTCATGCGTAAAGAAGCAACCACATGGCTGTTGTGAATGCACGTATCACTTTAGCGTATCCAGCACATTTCGCCAAAACACAAGCGTGGAATAGACCATGCCCAGCGAGTGCAACAGCGATTTACGCACACAAAAAAACACAAATGTGATGCGTAATGTCAGAAAGAATGCAGCGACGGAACAACGAGTCTTACCCGACAGAGACGAGGGGGAGAAGAGTGGGCTAACCCTGCTCCGAGTCCGCGGGGAAGAGGTGCCTGATGCTGGGATCTCTTCGGGACGTGTTCCGGTTTAATAACACAAAAAAGCGAATGAAGCGGTGTGGTAGTCTGCGCGTCCTCACTGCTCGCTGTGTCTGGCTGACTTGACAGTGTTCCCCCGATTACAGCAGCTCGTAAACCATGTTATCGTAGTCTTGCAGCAGGCGACGGGCAGCAGTCTCTAGCGGGGCTGTGGTGGTTGGCTGCTGGGTGCTCCTCTCTCTCCTCTCCGCCTCGGGACGGGACAGTACGCGACAGGACAGCGGCGGAGGATGGACAGCGTTTGGATGGCTGGAATGCGCCGCTGGAGTGGATTTAAAACTGGGGGATGGTGCCGTTCAGATTACGTTGTAGGGGTTTAATTATATAGCGTTGCGCCTATTGGTACTGAGAGCGCGCACAGCCCTCCCCCTGGCGCGCACACTCGCTCTCTCCCTCTGTCACAGCCGGTCACAACACAAGAGTCACGGTGCAGCACGCTGGCGCTCTCGGTGAGGTCTGCCCCACTCACTGCGCCATATTTGGAATGATTACAGAGGACTTAATGATATGTTAGATTAAATATGCCATTCTCAGCAAGCACGCCATTAGCACACGAGTCTATCAATACCTCCATCCCAGTCCTCGCCTCATTAAAAATACATTAAATTGCAGGCTACTTACAAGTCTTAGATCATATTCAAGGAAAGGTGCGTGAAGTACTTGTGGTGGCTTATCATAGACAATAGGCTAGGCTAAACTGTAAGGCCATCCAGCTATAAGGGTGATATTAAGGTATTATTAAGGTGCGGTTTGTGACTTTTCTGGTGAGTACCTCCTGCTTTCCTCCATGTAGATGTGCTTTGCTTTGAATGCTGCACAGTGTGGCAAATATGTCCTATAAAGGCTTGCTTTATAGAAAAAAGAGAAGACAAAAACAGAATTTACTGTGAGTGGCTCTACACATCTGACCTGTAACTAGGCCTGACCACCAGCCTGGCATATTGCCATACGAACATCATGTCCAATGTCAAACATTCCAGACAGATTGCCAAATTAAGACAGATTGTCAAATTAAAACCAGTCCTAGCACACAATAACTCTGAAACAATCATACATGCTTTTGTAAGCAATAGACTGGACATCTGCAACACGCTGTATTCAGGCCTCCCACAATTCTCCCTCCAAATGTTACAGTTAGTCCAAAATGCTGCTGCCAGATTGCTCTCCGGTTCCAAAAAGAGAGACCATATTACATCCATCCGAGCCCAACTCCACTGGTTACCTGTTAAATACAGAATTGCCTTTCAAATTGTATTATTTGTTTTGTTTTGGCCCCACAATATGTTGCAGATCTCCTCCAAGTTTACAACCTCATTGCTGCTCTGAGGTCCGAGGGCCTGCTCCAGCTCATGGTGCCAAAAACGGGGGGAACAGCCGAACAGTCCACAGTGGAGTGTTAAGTCGCACTTTTATTCTTTATTCTCTGACTTTTAACACCCTGTGAGTTGTGTGGTCCTCTGTGTCTTTTATTTATTTATTTTGTATTTATTATTATTATTGCTTTTACTTATTGCTATTCTGTGGTTTTTGCTCTTATTTTATTTGACTGGTTTTAGTGTTTTAAAACTAGTATGTTCAAATCTCAATGTTTTTTTAACCATTATTTTATTATTGTTGTTCTTACAATGGATTTATGCAGCACTTTGGAAACTTTGTTTATGACATGTGCTATAGAAATAAAGTGGAAAGATGGATTCCAGACATAATAATACTCCTCCGTTTTGATAAGCAGGTGTATGGCAGGCCCTCCACAAGAACTTATGAAAATATAAACCATGTGTTCAAAAGTTTCCAGAAGTTAGCCACCAAACATGCTAGCTCTAGGAGAATATATTATCTGGCATGCAGCAGCCACGAGCCGCCATCTTGGTCAGACATCTGCTCCTCTGTCACGGCTCACAGACCTCGGGTGTATTCCGAGGAAAGGTGCTTTAATAACTCCAAAGGTTGGGGATGAGTCACAGCCGGAGGTCTCTGCACGCTAAGTTTGGCAGCACTAAAGGGACAGCTGGCCCAAATATACAGCGAAACAAAGGTCGGCTTTGAAATATAGTGGGAAAATGCAGTTGTGGATGCTTTACTTTTTTATCTTACAAGCCCATAACACTCACAACATTTGATTTAAATGTATTTGCTAAAGTTATTAAAGCATAGCAAATTATACTTAAAATGGTGCAGCTTTACACCTTTGTACACCCATGATAACCCAAAGTTCATGACCACAGGTGAGGGTAGGAAAGCAGAGTGACCAGTAAATCGAGAGCTTTGCCTTTTGACTCAGCTCCCTCTTCACCACAATGGTAAAAGCGATAAAAGCGACCGGATGACTGCCGACGTTGCACCGACCCATCTGTCAATCTCATGCTCCATCCTCCCCTCACTCGTCAACAAGACCTTGAGATACTTGAACTAAAAAACAAATAAAATAAAACAAGAGCAATCCGAGATTTCTGATCTCCGCCAAGGGATGACGTGGACACAGAATCCAGATCTGGATCCGGATCATCACCAAAATTTAATGGAGTGGTCCTAGGGCCAAGATCTACTTCTGGTAAAAATGTCATGAAGATCCGTCCAGTACTTTCTGAGAAATCCTGTCCACAGACAAATAAATAAATAAATAAACCGACTCGATCGCATAATCTCCTTGGCGGACATAAAAATAAATAAAATAACTACATTATATCACTTGGAACATTTTGAGCTTTGGAGATGTAGACTAATAAAGGAATTACTCAAACATGTGTGAATGAAACAAAACACAACCCCAGGTATGTTTAAGCTCCGGAGTCCAGGGGTCCAAGGGATCGACAAATTCACATTTGTCCAAATTGGAGAAAATTGTGTCATAAAAACCTACATATGAGGTACGACGTTAGTGTGTTTTGCCGTGAAATATGTTTCTCAGTTTTTCATATTTTCATATTTTTTCACAGTAAATATATTATTCCTAACATAATAGTGGTTGCACTTGTGACTATACAAAAGCATTTTTTAATCTGCTATTATTAACTTTATTTATTTATTATAACAACAACAACAAAATCTGGCAATTAACATAAATACATATTTCATCCGATATTTGCTTTATCTTTGCTGGATGAGCAAAAGGAACAGGAAGAAGATAAATCTAATAAACCCTGCACCTTCCACAGAGAAAAAAACAAAAAACCAAACTAATAATAAAATAAAATTAAAATTTCATTAATAATCATTTCCCAGCCCAAAAACCAAACCAAGTCACCAAAGAGCCATTTATATGTTACAATATTTCTCTTGTGCTTTCATTAACTTTAAACATTTTCCTTAGTCATAGAGTCCTTCATTATTTTATCTTTATACATTTAAATTTAGAAACACTGGTGCAACTTTTAAAGTCATGAAAGTTCCAAGTCTATCGTCCTTGAGAACACAATTAGGAAAAAATATTGTCTTCTGTGGTCACAGTCCTCCGAGACAAACGTAAAAAGATTTTGTAGAGCTTCGTATAAATGTCCTTGTTTAAATGTCCTCGCCACAAAACTAATAAGATCAACTAAGTCTTTAAACTTTAGTTGATTAGACTTAACAAACAGATGAGTGGTGTGTTCTCTGAAACGCTTTTTGTTGATGATTCATATTGTTCTTTTTTGCAGCAGGAACAAAGGTTTTATGAGCATGAGGTTTTTAATTAGCTGTGAAAATGTGGAGGGACCAATACTTTTGGTCTCTGCAGTTGCTCCGCGTGGAAAATGAAACCACTGTGTGCTCTTTGGGTGTAATTATAATGCATTTTTGTCACAACCACAAACCTGGAAGTAACACTGGTGCTACTTCGTTAGCCGTGATGTGACCATGAATACTTAAAATCCTACAATGTGTTAGGAAAGTAGGGAATACATTTGGATTAAAGCAGACCTAGACCTAGCTTTTTGCTTTCTTAACTGATGATAATTGTAGGATTTGGTGCGTTTGGATGCTGTGCGTAGCCATTTTTCATCATTATAATAATACATTTGATTTATATGCAGTTTTCAGGACACTCAAAGACACTTTACAGAACAAATATTTCATTAAGTTACAAATTAACAAACATACAATACAAATAAAATGAAAAAATAAATTAATAAAAAAATAAAA
>JACN01133940.1:0-17817 GCA_000787155.1 Scartelaos histophorus | reverse complement strand
TGATTTATTTAGTTTGCACTTATTTAACAATAAGAAAGGCACAATAGATAAAAAGTAGGTGCAGGACGAGGCAAAATAGCCAAAGCCTATGAATTATGAATATTATGAATGCATAAATTGGAACATTATAGTCATGCATTACTTACAAAAATACACACCACAGAGAACATTTGATTCAAACATGGATTAAAATGCAGTGAAACATCCAAGAATCGAAATATTATCCAACACTACCATGAAATATAAAACAAACATTGAACAATCTTGAGCTGTATAAGAACACACAAACTAGTATATGCTCATGAAAATATAAAACAAACATTGAACAATCTTGAGCTGTATAAGAACACACAAACTAGTATATGCTCATGAACCACTATGGAGCTTATATAGATGTAAGGCTACATGGGAATAGAAAAGAAAGTACTACAATTTAATGTTAAACACACTTTCGATGGGCTCTATTCACGATGAGGTCACAAAACCTGAAGACATTTGGAAAAATGCAGGTGATGACTTTTTATGGCCCAGTTTTCTTCATCTAGATGTCATTGTCTTCTTTCTTTTTTCTTATAAACTGCTTAATAATTTGTGTATTATAATTTGTCTAACTTAATTTGCAAAAAAAACCCAAAAGTCATTGTAGTGTTCTGCTATGTTTGATAGATCAGATCAACAGTTACAACTCTTCACGTCCCCCATGGAAAGCCTTGGCAGGTTGTGAAGACCCTGCCGCTGAATCGATGGTCATATGAAGCCGTCATATGCATGTTTCCAAACGTCTTCCATGAAAAGAGCCTATTGTCTAAAGGAAGAGTGTTTTTATTATTATTGTAGCATCAGAATTAGAGTCAGTGGCTTAATATCGAAATCGAGTTTGACATTTTAGTATCGCGACAACAGAAAAGACCAGTGCTTTCACTCTTGGGCTTGGATGTGAAAAGATTACAGAGGCCTTCTTATTCATAAAGCAGACTCATACCACTGCAGGCTTTAACGGACGTGACAACTACAACGGACTTGGACCAGAATAGGCACAGTCGTCGTGTAATATTAAATCAAAGAAAATAAAACGAAAGGGTGAAATCTTCCTTACCACGCTGCATTTGTACCCATAAGGAATTTTTCCCTGTTTCGAGTCATCCATGCAAAGAAGAAGAGGCGGCGTAGTGTAAATATCATGGCTGTTTGTGGTCATGCAAATCACAATAGAGGTGCAATAACACAAAAGGACAACACAAACCTCCACTACAAGGTTTTAAATGTGCACTGTGTAACTTTTCTGTTGGAGGATTTGCAATTTGCTGATCTCCTCGGACATGCTGTTGCTTTGCCTGGACTGACTCGGTATGGCAAACATATCCATCTTGCTTTTACTCAATAACATGTTTTTTTATTGAGTTTTATTGGTGTTTCCATAGAGATACACATGTGTAATGCCATTCAGTGGAACATTCCAGTCAACATTTCCATAAAGAGAGTTCACAGTTTAATATAATGCATAAAATAAGGTTTAAAGCATGATGTAAAATAAGGTTGTCATCGAATTCGCAATTTGAATGGACGCAGTTAGCAAATCACAAAGGCTGCAATTTTTTAGCTACCACAATTTCTCCACAAATGGACAAATATTCTGCCTCATTCTGCATAAATATTGCTAACCTTGGCCTGTAGCACAAGCTGTGTTTTTTGCCAATTCTTCTGGACACTTTTAAAAATGTGACCTTTGAACAGAATCCTATTATTAAAACAAATTGCAAATCTAAATTGCAATCACAATGCCTGTTCCTATTTGGTTATTTTTCTCAAAACTTTCAGCCAGAACATAAACTTTTAAGTAATTTATATGCAAGGGTTTAGCAGTTTAAATATAGACACTTTCATTTTGCTGTGACCTGTTCCCTCTAGCACCTTTTTGGTTATTCATCTTTTCTACTGAAACTTGTCTGGATAAAATCTTCCACAGTATGTCATTAAAATGTATCTATATCCATGAAAACAAGCAGCTCAAGTATGTCATTAAAATGTATCTATATCCATGAAAACAAGCAGGCGACACCACCAAGCCAAGTTACAGGTTGGATCTGTGGAGAGGCGATCTCACTCACAGTAAGAATCCATGTTTTTCAAGATGTTTTGTAGCAAGAAAAGCACATGTAATTGAATAAATCTAAGAGTTTATAGCAATACTGTGGAACTGGCCGCCCCTTCACCATAAAGGTTACAACTTTTCTGGATCCTTACCTACTTGTTTCCATGGAGACGTTATTACTTTGCTGGGAATGTTCCATGGTATGACATGCTAACATTCATTCATTACGGGTGTTTCTATTGTTTAAAAATACAATAATTCCCCCTGTGAATAGGGGTGACCTCCGGACCTGCTTGGCAATGTCTTGTAATAGATCTTTTTAATCTATACTGTGAAACATTCTAGACAAAGCAATAACACTTCCACGGACCCTCCACTAGAGAGATAAGTTACGCAGTGCACCTTTAACTCGTGTTTTTGGCAGTAGCTAACTTGACTGTTTTATTGTGGGTTTTTCTCATAGCAAAAACCAACCGAACACAACGGAGCATTGTAACTTGGCCAAAAGAAGTCTTATTCACCTGCAGCAAGTTCTTAACAAATGTTCCTCTAGCCAAGGGATTGTAAACAAGACTGAACTGGAGCCAGCCAACCATGCCAGTGAAACTATACACAGCAAAACTTGAAAAACTGGAATTAGAGTATTACATCACACCCACGCGGTTTCAGAGGGTTAGAATTACTCAGGAAGATTGAGTCCAGGGTGGGCAATGTCTAAGTGGTAGGTAGAGACTCCTAACCATACATTCAGAGTCTGTAATTTGTCTGGCAGGAGAGAGTAGAACAATATCAGTTACTTCGATGTTGTCTGGATTATTTAAAGAGTCCGTATGATGCTATTTAAAGAGTCCGTATTAAGATATTTTTAGATCTAATAAACGTTATAAGGCATAAACATACCTAGGGTTGTGTTTTGTTTCATTTACACGTTTAACACACAAATCCTGCAAATTTAGGCTCAGGTCAAATACAAAACACTCCGCTCCAACTTGTGATGTCGTGTGGTGATACAGGAGTGCTCCACTGTGTTTTTAAACTGCGTACAACTTCACTAGAATCTTATGGATAATTTCAGCCCAGAAGTTGCCAATCTCTACTAATCAAAAGGTAAAAGATAGCTGTAAAATGTTGAATTTATATTATTTTCAAAGGAACAACCTATTATAACATTAGTGAAATAAAAGCAACAACAACAAAAAATTGGCCCAAAAAAGGAGTGGGAAGAAGAAAACTTTAAACTTGGAGATGTAGACAGACTAATGATAGAGGGTGACTCAAACTCATGCATAAATGGAACAAAATACAACTGTTTTTGATGAGGTAAAATTCTAAAATGGCTTAAAGCTCACATTTTGTATAATATAGGCCATTTAAACATAAAATGGCAAATGAAAAAAAAAAAAAAAACTTTCTTCACGCAAAATGTCATGTGTTTTATTCTATTTCGTTCACTCTCTCATTCAGCAACTGTTGGACTGGTACTGTCAAAGGGCTATATTAGAGACGAATTACGCTCCTTCTCGCCAGGCCAGACGATGTTAATGCTTGACACAAGAAACCAGGTCAAATGTGGAGAAGATGGAGAGGCTGGCCCTGGTAGTACTCAAGCTCGGCCTGTGTACAGTGAACGCCACGCCAGAAATGGATGGAGGCCAGAAAGTAATCGCATAAATCTGAAATCAAGACGAGTGGAACGATATATTTTTCTGATAATGTTTTCTTCTCGACTCGCTGACCATAACCAGCCTTTCCATCACGGTATCATCACAGAGATATATTTGTGATGAGGAAACATTATAACATAGATCTGGAAATTGTATAGTTAAGATGGCTTATATAACTAGAAAAAACGCACACATTCCTATTATCTAAGTGCTGTCTTGGATGATTATAGTCCAAAATTACACACAAACTACACCTGCCATCGTGCTCTGATCATCTCTGAGTTTCTTCATCTTGCGGAAAAGAATTACAAGTGCCATGTGCTTTGGGGACCATCTGAAATTAGAGATTCAGTGGAAAGATGAGAGGTAAATCCTACATCAAACCATGCCCATCTGGTCAAACAAAGAGTGTACACAAGCCTTCTGTCTCCTATATGAGGCGCCGTTCTTTGCTTCAGTTTCATCTTACATTCAGGCTAGTTAAAGTTTAAATCATTCAGGAAGCCAGTGGAGTGTGTATTAGCGAAGCAGCCATTAGCTTATTGCATCTATATAGACATCAAATCAATGTAATGAAATTATAAAAATGCCCAGTTAACAGATGTCCTTATTTACCCAGGACAGTCCCAGCTTTGAGCCCTGTGTCCAGTGTTCCAGAAAATTTAAACAAAGCAGTAATTTTTTTCCCAGTTGCATGCAAGAAATGTATACAAGAGGTCAATATATTGTCAGTGGCTTAGCAAAAGTACGGAAAATTGTGCTTCTGCGGTGACCTCTGCTTGATACTTCCCCAATGATTTGAATGACATTAGACAGACGTTTGCCAGTTTGAGTTAGTTGTTTGTATAATGAGTGAAACCGAAATTCATGCTCAGACTGCTGTGTTATGTGTGTTGAAAACTTAATAAAACATGTACAAAAAAAAAAAGAAAAAAAAGAAGGAAAGACCATAATCAAGTCCCTAAGATTATATACTTACCCACAAGTCGAGAACATGTTTTAGTGCACGTTTTATTCAATGGAGATACTGTCTGGAATGTTCCACAGTATGGAATTACACTTATTTATCTACATGGAAACAGTAGGTGGTGACACCACAGGGCCAAGTTACATGTCAAATCTATGGAGAGGCGAACCTACTCATAGAAAGAATCCAATGCAAATGCAAAATTAATGTGTTTAAAAGTGTTCGTCAAATGCTTTTCTCCATGGAGATGTTATTGCTTTGTCTGAAATGTTTCACAGTATGGTATTAAACATTTCTATCTCTATGGAGACCAAACCATACCAAGGTACAGGTCAGATCTATGGAGAGGTAAGACCGCTCACAGTCAAAATGCCTGTTTTTCTAGGTATTTTTGAGCTATAAACCCAGCTATAACTGAATAAATGTAAGTAAAGTAGAGCTGTTTAAAGTCACACTGTGGAACATTCCAGGCAGAGCTATAACATATCCATAGAAATAAGCAGGTGATGGACCCGTAACCAAAAAGTTACATACTGCAGCTTAAATGCCATACCGGGACATTACAGATAAAATAATAACTTCTCTATGCAGGTGGTGGACCCTCTACCAGAAAAGTTACACAATGCACCTTTAAACCAACCATCCCAACCTTGGTGTGTCCTAGTTTTTTAGCTGAAAATCTGGTCACACTACATTATGGCTAAAATGGAGACAACATGCAAGACACAAGTGGTTGGCAGGCAAGCAGCAGGACATTTGCTTCTATTGACAAACCAGCACAAAAGGAGATTTACAGAGAGCCCTGGGAGGTTACATGTAATCCTGCTTATAAAACTCACAATGCCACTCAAACTATTGTGTGTAAATAAAGGACCGCCAATATCCAAAAGTGTCCTGGGAATTAACAAAGGGGTTAGCATCCAGCAGTATGGACAAGCAATATTCACAACAATAGAGAATGTAAAGGTGCATTGTGTACATTTTGTGATGGAGTTGCCGTCAAATGCTTTTCTCCATGAAGATGTTACTGCTTCGTCTGGAATTTTTCATAGTACGGCATTTACCCTTTATATCTTCATGGAAACCAAACTAGACGAAGTTACATGTTAGATCTGTGGAGAAGTAATCCTGCTCACAGTCAGAATCCCTGTTTTTCCAGGTATTTTTGACATATAAAACCACTTTTAATTTAATAAAACATAGAAACATATTCATAGAAGCAAGAATGTGACAGATCCCCAACCAAAAAGTTACACAGTGCGCCTTAAAAAAATACATAATGGTGTTTGCATGGGAGAAAATCGTATCTGGGTTCACGCATATAATCAATTCTTTGTGCTGTATTGATTTGCATTGACAGAACTGTCCAGAACAATAACGAACAATATAACATTAGTCCAAATCAAATAAAACATGAATGGGCATCTTTATTCACTGTCAAGCAACAACATGAGTGCACCAACAAGTCAGAACACAGAGCACAATATAAAGCAAGGAGGAAGTGATAAATAATTTTAGTTTTTGTCTGATTTCTAAAATAAAACATGACTGAGAATCATGTGAAACTGTAGCTGTCGTCAGTCAGCACTAGTGTAACAGAACCTAATATAGAGCTTTTTAATTTTAATAGATTCTTTTTTCAAACCAAGGTTTAGTTGGTTTCATTCCTTACCATTATAGCAACATTGCATGACCACACCAAAAGAATCAACTAAAAAAAAAATGATCAAAAGACCCAAACAAAAAAAGAAGCAATAAATAGTTTCAGTTTTTGTCCCATTTCCAAAATAAAACATGAATGAGACTCGATAAAGCAGCAACATGTGAAATTATAGCAGCAGTTGTGAGTTTGACACTAGTGAGTCAGCACTTAATATAGAGCAAGAAGGAAGTAATAAATAGTTTCAGTTTTTGTCCGATTTCCAAAATGAAACATGAATGAGAACTGCTACCAAGCAACAACATGCGAAATTGTAAAAGCAGTTGTGAGTCAGAGTCTAACACAGAGCAAAAAAAAAGACAAGGAAGATTTTTTAGAACTAAATTACACCTTATATAACAACCAAAATGTAACCTCTGACAGAAGTGAATCACTGTAACACAATGGTCAGGGATTAAAAGCATGATTAGCTTGTCATTGTCACTAAAATTATGCAAAGTCATCGAAAGAAATATTCAGTAACACAACAAGAAGTTTCAAATGAAAGATTTAGATGGGGTCAGACCTTGCATCAGAGAGCTATTTCGTGAAAAGAAAACGCGAAGCCGGCTGAGAGGATGGAGATTGTGTTAAAAAAAAGTACAGAGCGCAGACATCAGCTCATGACAGCTCATTTGTTAAGTTGTGCATGAGCTAAAGGTAGAAGAAATAGAAAAGGTATAGTTTGGCATTAGGCATCGGACTACAGACTGCATAAAGAAGCGGACTAAAGCAGTGTGACGTCACCCATAGTGTTCGGATCAAGTCAAATGAAGCTCATCGAGGAAAGCAGTAGAGACGGATCACGTTCTTTCAATACAAACTGAATTAGAGAAGAGGAAACCTGAAAAGCGTCTATGCTCACTTCCTATTTGGAAAGAGGTGGCAAGCAGGTTAGTCATGTCCATTTATATACAGACTATGGTGCAGACATCAGCTCATGACAGCTCATTTGTTAAATTACATGCACTAATAGAAGAAATAGCAGAAGTAGAAAAAGTACAGCTTGTGATTGATTTGAAACAGTATTTGAAAGAGTTTTTTATTTAAAATCAGCTCTAGAAGTCAGAGTCAGAGTTGTCTTGGTCTGCACTTTAACCAAAGGTCCAGTGCTTCAGTTTCACTTTCCAGGAGGATTAAACCTGCCACTGAGTCCAGAGGCACTGAGCCGTCCAAGCTCAGGGTTAAGTAATTGGTTTGGCACCGAACTAAAGGAGACGACAAGTCCACACTGTTATGTCATCCCAAATTTCAACATCAGCGTATTCTGTATTGACTTCATTACTGATAAGAAAATTGCAGAAAAAATGCCAAATTTTAATCTAATCAAGACGTACTTGTATCAGATCTTCAATAATAATCCTTACTCTCCTCATTCTCTCATCGCCTCTTCACTGTCTCATCATCTTTTTCACTCTCCTCATCCTCTCATCATCCCCTTCACTATCTTCAGCGCTCTTCTCATCCTCACATTGTTCCCTTCACTCTCCTCATCATCTCACCGTCCCCTCCCCTCTCCTCACCCTCTCATCGTCCATTTCACTCTTCTCACCCTCTCGTCGTCCCCTTCACTCTCCTCACTCTCTCATCCTCCCCTTCTCTCCTCACCCTCTCATCGTCCCCTTCACTCTTCTCACTCTCATCGTCTTCACTCTCCTCACCCTCTCATCATCCCCTTCACTCTCCTCACCCTCTCATCATCCCCTTCACTCTCCTCACCCTCTCATCATCCCCTTCACTCTCCTCACCCTCTCATCATCCCCTTCACTCTCCTCACCCTCTCATCATCCCCTTCACTCTCCTCACCCTCTCATCATCCCCTTCACTCTTCTCACCCTCTCATCATCCCCTTCACTCTTCACCCTCACCTCTACCTCCTCCAGTGTTCAGGCCCCAAGGGGAAAACAAAAATCACTTATTCAATAAAACTTAAACTAATACTTTTGTTTTTGTGTCATTCTGAGTCTTTGCAGGTGAAAATCTCTTTTGACAGTTCACTTGTTCCTCTGAAGACGCACATAAGAGAAAACCTGTTTTATACAGTAAAATAACAACATAAAATAGTTCAGATGCTTCAAGGTTATAAACCAGCTTTTACTTGAGTCTGGGTTTGAGAGCAAAAGTTATTTATTGATTGGAATGCAAAGAAAAACATTTAGACATCCACAACCAGAGGAAAACGTAATAGAAATGTTGCAGAAAATGCCCAAGCAATTATCATCCATCTCGGTCCCATCAGCCGTGCAGGCACAGTAATTAAGACAAATCTATTTTATTACATAAAACGATTAACATAAAACCAGTGTGATGCAATGGGGCCGATGGAGCTGAAACTGGAAAAGCTGAAAACTGAGTGAACAGAACCAAGATTTGAAGTAACTTTATCAACAGTTTTAGGTCAGATACCAGTGAAGGAAACATCACGTTGAGCCATAGTCTGTATAAAGAAGTGGACTAAAGGAGTGTGACGTCACCTGTAGGACTCAGCTCCAGTCAAATGAAGCTCAACAAGGCTGGCAGTTACAGGGAGAATTCAGAGCGAAATAAAAACACCAAGATCACGTAGAAAAGGTTAATATGATAATTTTAAGACCAAAATATGGAGCCTGACAGCAGCAGCTACACAAATATCGGCAGTTTTTGCAATACAAAGTGAACTGTAGCTCAAGACGGTGGAACACAGTAGCTAGGAGGTTAGCCATGTCCATTTATGTGCACAGTCAATGCTCTGAGCCCATTATCATTTCAGCTAAATTAGTTTTATTGAAAATTAAGATCCACAGCTGCCCTGATTTTCCCTCCCATCATTAAGAAATGTCAATATTTCACAATACGATGCTGTACATGGGGCATCATACTCAACAACAGCATCAAAGCGTCACACAAGAACGCCCCACTGTGCAGCTGATAACGAACCAGGATGCAAATGAATTCCTCCAGTGATTGAATATTGAGCGGCCAGTGTTTGTCTACAATGCGAAGTGAGACAGAAATAATACCATTACCATTTGAGAGACAGGGCCACATAAGCGAAAATAGTTTGATTTCTGCGCTCTGCTGTCCCTCTCATATCCACTATTTCCTCCCTGCAGCCATGTTGAGTGTGTGCCACCCAGTGCAAGAGGCCACACAGGGCAGAGCCAGTAGGGAAATCAGAGCACCCTCTCTTTGTGTGATTCAATATCACGCTTGTGTACCCATGAACGGACGCCAAGACATAGGAGTTCAGAGGCGAGGAATGAGCCAAAGCTGAGGAAGACTTTAGTGAGGATCAGCTCTGGCCTGGGAGTGAGTGCCCAGCTAAGTACACACTAATGCACCCGGACAAAATCACTGTGACAGACTGAAAGGCACAGCAGCATTGAGCAGCAGAACATTATAATCAATTTCCAGATGGAGGTAAAGTAGATCTAAAAAAAAAAATTAAAAACTCGTAAATCGACTTCCAAGATTTTACAAATTTTATAGTTTCGCCTTCTCATTTTCTTTAATCGCTTATTTTCCAGACGCCATATTGCCAATCAACCCCTGTCTCCACTGCCACTGGCATACGCCCACTGCTCTGCACTTCCCTCTCCAATTTAATTTTCTTAATCGGTTATATAGGATTCGGCATTGATGTGTAGTCATTTTGGTCCTAATGAAAAAAAAATCCCTTTAAGTCTTATCAAACAGCTGTGTGTTTCAGAATATGATACATTTTCTTGCTTATGGATGGTGGACACAATACTGTGCTTTTTAGTGTTAATAATCACAACTAGGACAGTGCAATTAATCAAATATTAATCAAAACTGATAATCAGACATTTCTAATTGTCAGCATTTGGTCTTTTTTGATCCTGTGTTGGTAAAAGAATGTGTTTTGGAGCAGAATAAGGATATTTCAAGAACAAATGTCATAATTAAAAATGAGTACTATTTATGTTCAGTCAACGAATTGACTAATTTAAAGCATTTTTATGTAGCAATAATAACTCTAAAAAGTTTGTTCTTGAGGCCCAACAAAAAACAAAATAAAATCAATATGAGAATCTAATCAAAGCAGAATTGTCTCACCCCTACTGATGAGTTAGAATAATGTTCTTCAGCACCAATACTAATCAGATAATCCTTTTCTACAGGGGTCACTTATCAGTATTCTAAGGAAGTAACAGCACCGAACAAGTGATCGGTGATGCGTGTTGCAAACTTAAAAGGTCTTATATTTCAGTAAAATTAATTGAAACTGATTTCAGGAAATTTAAATTGAAAGCAGGTTTATTTGGTTTTAGTACTTCAAAGTTCAATAGAATCATAAATTAATCAATGAGAAAGAAATTTGAGAATAAAGGTGCAGTGGGTAACTTTCCAGCGGATTGTTCGCCACCATTGACTTTGAGCAATATGAATCATCAACAAAAAGGGTTTCAGAGAGCACACCACTCATCTGTTTGTTAAGTCTAATCAACAAAAGTTTAAAGACTTAATTGATCTTAACATTTTATTAGTTCTATAGTTCAATGGAAGATGGAAACAAAGACATTTACCTGAAGCTCTACAATATCTTTTTACGTTTGTCTCGGAAAACTGTGACCATAGAAGACAATATTTTTTCCCAACTGTGTTCTCAAGGACAAAATGAAAACAGAAATGCGCGTCTGTGTACAGAGTCAAGACATAGAACTTGTTAAATCATGACTTTAAAAGTTGCACTAGTCTTTCTAAATTTAAGAAAATGTCTAAAGATAAAATAATGAAGTACTATGGGACAATGGAAAATGTTTAAAGTAAATGAAAGCACGAGAGAGATATTGTAAAGTGGTGACTTGGTTTGGTTTTTGGGGTGGGGATTGATTATTAATGAAATATTTATTTTATTTTTATTTTTTCTGTGGCGAGGCAAATAATGGTTAGAATATGTATTTATGTTAATTGTCAGATTTTGTTGTCGTTGGTCTCTTAAGTTGATAAAAATAACAGCGTGAGCAACAAAAATAAATAAAATAAATAAATAAATATTAAACTATGCTGATTTACAGATGATTTGTGGAGAGGTGGGCACGCTTACAGTAGAATATATATTTTTCAAGGTTTGATTTATTGTAAGAAAAAAATAAAATAATTAAAAACACATATAATTAAGTAATTACCGCGTATAGCAAGGGAAAGCAATCTCCCTAGCATATCTCCACGAGAACGCAACCAAACGCTGGATTTGTACCAGAAAAGTTACACTGTGCACCTTTAATGTTTTGGTCACCCAGACCCATCAGAAACAAAACCACCAAGTATACGTCAAGCTGGAAAACTCGGCACTGGCACCATCCAAACTAAACAAAACAAAGTAAACAAAAGCATATTTAAATTCTGAGCAGGACTGCAAACCTCTAACCCTTCTGCCCCTTCTGTCTGACAGACATACGTCGGTGCACATATCCCTGAGAGCTGCAGAGCTGCTCGACTTGGCAAGCAAATAGGAGAGGGGAATAGTGAATTATGAAATTGGATTATGAGGTGGAGAATTCACAGGGTATTGTGACAGAAGCTCCAGAGAAACGCAGGGTTGAATATATTGTACTATGCTGGAAAATGAAATGGGCTATTGGATTGACATATATGTGAAAGGTCCACTTTATTGGGAAGTCAGATGTACAATAACAAAGAGAGTAACAGAGAAAAATGCTCCTATAGAATATTGTGCAGGGATCCTTTAACCTTCACATTGCAGTAGATGAAAAATGTATAGAGTGTTAAGCCATATATTAATAAAAGTCAATCATTTCTTCAAGTTATTTGCAGCTGAGCATGCTTATCTTTAGTTAACCCACATCATAACCATCCACACTTTATTTTTCCATTTCTCGATTGTCATAATTTATGTTTGCACCTGATCCATACCGTACTCCATACAACTGTACAACTCACGCTTACGTAACAAATAACCCTATGTCCTGTCAATCACTATTTAATGTTTGCATAGTTTCTCCTTATGACCTCTTGTATATAACTAAGATATACTGACTATATTTCTATATTTTGCAGTACGTATGCCTTATTTGACACAACTCTCTTGCTATTTTTGCTACTTTTTTCTAATGTATTACTATCGTTTATATTTTTACTGTTTGTTATTATATTTACTGTGATGTGTGAGCTACTGTGTCCCAATTATTTCCCTCGTGGATCAATAATGTTTGTGCAGACAGAGCTGTGTAATAAACATAATTAAATAAGCATTCTCCATTGATTTATTATCAACATGATTTGATTTTTAAATAAAGAAACGTCTCATGCACAGGAGTAAACTATGTCAGTATATTAGTGTGTCTTGATTATCAAATGGCCTCGATCTGCAGCTTGATTAGTGAATGAAAATGCGTGACTAGAGTTGACCTACGCATGATACAGCAGCTCAAGGCTCACTGATTTCATCTAGGAAACATCTCCCTTAAAGAAAGAAATTGCTTTAATTTCCATCATCACTAATCGTAAAAGCAGCGTGTTTTTCCAATAAAGCAAAACTAGACAAGTTAAAGGTGCATTGTAGAACTTTTCTGCTGGACGGTCCATCAAATGCTTTTATCCGTGAAGATCTTAATGCTTTGTCTGCAATATAAAATCGCAGTAAAGCTTTCTATCTTCATAGAAACTAACCCGGATCAAGTTACATGTCAGATCTGTGGAGAATCAGCCCCGCTCACAGCCAGACTGCCAGTTTTTTATGTATTTTGGAGCTATAAAACGGCATGTAATTAAAAAAATGCAAGGTCAAGCTGTTTAATGTCACATTGTGGAACATTCAAAGCAGAGCAATGACTTATCCATAGAAACAAGAAGGTGATGGACCCACTACAGAAAGGTTTGCCTTCAAATTGAGTTGCCAAACACATTACTTACAAAAGAACCCATTCACAATCGCAAAAGTAATCATGCAAAGAAGTTTAGTCAGCTGTACAAATTCATCTTAATCTCTTACAGATATTAATAACACTAAACATGAGCAGAGCTGGTATGTGTTTGGGGTTTGGTTTCTTTTCATTGCATTTTGTATTATGGGGCAGCAGAACATTTAATTCTCAAGGGAGGGAGGTTAGTGCACAGCCTTGACCTCAATACAGACGGCTGCAGGCTCCTCTGAGCAGTGAGAGATGCTCAAGAGAAAACACTGCTGTCGTTCCCCAGAATCAGACATTTAACGCTAAATATTTCACTTAAAAATTCAGTTTTATGGAAATCCAACAGAAATGTACTGAAATGTGTCTTTAAAAGTATCATTTTATATGTGCATAGTGTAACTTTTCGTTTGAGAGTCCATCACCTGTTTGTTTCTAAGGAGATATCACTGCTCTGCCTGGAATGTTCCACAGTGTGACATTAAACAGATCTTCCTTAAATTTATTCAATTACAGCGGGTTTTATAGCTCAAAAATACCTAGAAAAATGTGAATTCTGACTGTGAGCGGGGTTGCCTCGCCACAGATTTGGCCTGCAACTTGGTCTGGTTTGGCATTTGACAGACAATGCACACACAATGCACCTTTAAGTAAAAGCATCATATACAAATTACTGTAAAAACTACCCACAAAAGTGCAGAAACATATTTTTTTTCCCATTATACCCTGTTTTTGCATCATTATAAACTTGATATATAAGACATATCTTCAAAGCAACATTGATGATATAATCCATATTTTGATCATCTGTCCAAATTTATATCACAGACATCGATATAAAATAATACAAACATTTTTAAAAAGCTCTTAAGGGTGATATTAGGATTTTTTTTTCGCTTTGTGAGGTCATGAAGCTCTAATTTTGATTTAATTTGGTGTGATAAAATCTGTTGTTAATGTAAATGATAGTTTTACAACAATCAAAAAGCAACCTGTGAAGAAATGTAAAAAATATATATAAATGTAAAAAAGAGTATATATATATGTTGAAAATTACAGGAGTTTGTTTTTTGAGAGTCACACATTGATGGTGACACACGGGAAGAATTCTGTCTTCAGAAAAGTTCAGCATAATTTACATTCAAGAAACATATTTTTCTGGTACTTTAAACATTATTTCAGCAAAATTATGGTGTTTTCTTACATTCTTATTTGTCAAATCATTTTTTCTGTGTATGCTTGAGGAGTTTTGGCCCAGAGCACAAGATGGTTGCTAGGTCACAGTGACTTCCAAACAGGAAGTAACATTTGAAACACAAAAAATTGGCTAAGGTATGAAAAAAATATATCAATTTGTTTTTAGCTAAATCATAAATTATCTGTGTTTTAGTAAAAATGAGGAGTCCAGCCTGTCATAGGTAGTTTAACTGCACCTTTTTACCTTTAGTTCAGTAAAGATTGGCAATTCTAAGGCAGAAATTATCCAAATGATTCTAGTGAAGATGCGTGAAATACAAAGAAAAAAACGTGTGAATGAAACAAAACACAATTCAGAAATGTCTTTGGAAGAGGAAAAAACATCATAACATAGATCAGAAAACAGCGCAATAATCCATGTCCTCTGAGGTAAGATGTCAGATTGAGTCTACTGCAGAGTGAATCAGCAAACGGACAGGGAAATGTAGCAATAAATGTTGATCTAAAAGAAAATACAGAACGCCAATAAACCCAAACTGGTGGCTCTGTGCAGTCATGTTCACACACTCTACAAACTGTTGACAGGTGAAGAAACAGGATGTAAAAAGTGAAAAAAACAAGTTAAATGTGCGGCATGATCCTGCAGGACTTTAGCCACGTCCGCCACCTGCTTGTCGCCATTGAAATGATATTGCTTTGTCCAGAATGTTCCACAGTGCAGATAAGCAGGTTACAGCACTGTGCTACGTTACACTTCAAATGTGTGGAGAGTCAACCCTACAGACCTTTTTCACAATGGCTGGAAGTGCCGCGATGTAGAATAAATGTCACTTCCATAAATCTGACCCATCACCAAATCTTCATCTCACATGGTCGGTGAAGGACATCTATTTGTTTACGCCAATATCAACATCATGAAATCAATTAGTTACTTTTTAATGAAGCTCAGGAGTAGACTCATTAGAGCGGAACTGAACGCTGTGGTGACATCACACTCACTTAGTCCACTTTTTTATACACTATGTTCTTACCTTGAGAGTTGTGGATACATTTCTCATGGGCAGAATATGTCCTCTGTCGACCTTGTTGGATAAAGATTTGGTGATGGGGCAGATTTATGAAGCTGGTGGAAAATACGTGCAACATTTCCACAGAAAAACGTTAACTGGAAATGATGAAAAATGTTTATGAAGAAGGTGAAAAGCTCTATTCACAGACGGAATTATTGTATTTTTTAGCAATAGAAACACCTGTAATGAATAAATAGCTAGATGAATATGTTTAATGTCCAGGGAACATTCCAGACAAAGCAACAACCTCTCCATGGAGACAAGCAGCTAACGGACCCTGCACCAGAAAAGTTGCGCAGTGCAGCTTTACAGTTGTTCTTCAGGGGAGATGAAGTTATATTTGCTTTGTTCTCCTGTTTAGTTATCCCACACATTTTAGTTGCAAGTGGAGTACTGAGGAGAGGTTTTCTGCAGTTTTAACCTAACAAAAATCTGCACACCAACGCAACGCAATTTCATCCCACAAATATGCGTCTGTATAATTTTAGTGCGCACACTTCACAGGTGCAGGCTGCAGCTACACTGAAGTAATGAATTCTCTGTGGAGAAATAGGGAACTCGAGTTGTGTATGAAAAAGGGGAGAGTGGTTAAACGGGCAGACTTGATTAAAGTGTGTGTGTGTGTGTGTGTGTGTGTGTGTGTGTGTGTGTTTTTGTGCGTGTGTGCGTATGTTTGTGTGTTCCCTAATTGTGTATGAAAAAGGGGAGAGTGGTTAAAAGGTCAGACCTGATTAAAGTGTCCGTGTACGAGTGTTTGTGCATCTGTGTGTGTTTGTGTGTATCTTTGTGTGTTCCCAAGTTGTGTACGAAAAAGGGGAGAGTTTAAAGATGTAGACTCGATTAAAATCTGTGCGTGTGCGTGTGTGTGTGTGTGTGTGTGTGCGTGTGCAACGATGCATGCATGTGTGTGGTTTTGTGTGCTCCCAAGTTGTGTATGGAAAAAGGGGAAAGTGTTAAAAGATGTAGACCTGATTAAAGTGTGTGTGTGCGTGTGTGTGTGTGTGGATGTGTGGATGTGTGTGCGTGTGTGTGTGTCTATGTGCCTGTGTGTGTGTGTTTTTGTGTCTGTGGATAGGTGTTTGTACATCTGTGTGTGTGTGTGTGTGTGTGTGTGTGTGTGTTTGAGTATTCCCTAGTTGTGTATAAAAAAAGAGGAGAGTGGTTAACCGTGCAGATTTGATTAAAGTGTGTGTGTGTTTCTGTGTCCATGCATGAGTGTGCATCGGTGTGTGTTTGTGTGTTCCCTAGTTGTGTATAAAAATGGGGAGAGCGGTTAAACGTGCAGACCTGATTAAAGTGTGTGTGTGCGAGTGTGTATGTTCCCAAGTTGTGTATGAAAAAGGGGAGAGTGGTTAAACAGACAGTCCTGATTTAAGTGTGTGTGTATGTGTGCCTGCGAGGATACGTGCATGTGTGTTTGTGTGTTCCCTAGTTGTGTATTAAAATGTGTGTGTTTTGTATGCTTGCATGTGCGTTTGTGCATCTTGTGTGCATGTGCATCTGTTTGCGTGCGCGCGAGGATGTGTGCGTGTCTGCGACTGTGTATATTTGTGTGCATGTGCACCTGTGTGAGTTTGTGTGCGTCTGTGTGCATGTGTATGCGTCTGTGTTAAGACCAGCAGGGATAATATCAGGTCTATTGAGGCAGCAGCCTGGGGGAGGACACAGGTGCCACATTCATCTGCACCGGAAGCATTGTCAGTGTGCGGCATGAAGAGCGCGGTGGGATGAGACCGAGCAATGGCAGAAAAACACACATATGAACCAGGCCCAGGTGCAGATGAAACTGACTGAGGGAGCATCTGAGTTTTTAAAGAGAGCACACAAGAAAATGCTCTTTCATTAAAGTCCTATATTACCCAAAACTGACTCCTGTGAGGTTTAAGCCATGTAATAATGTCGTTTCCTCCTCAAAAACATACCTGAAGTAGCTCGACGCCTCATTTTCTTGATCAATGGACAAATTATTTCATTAGTTTCTTGCACATTGAGAATATGAGGTGTACACTTGCAGGTTCAACCACAAAATTTGATAAAAAGAAGAAGAAAAAACAAAAAAACCAATAACATGGCAGCCACTTTTTGAAATAAACAGACACATATAAAATGGGCACCACACCATACCATGGTTGTGGATGTCTTTTTCTTGTCACTATGTATTTATCTGTCTTTGAATTATCTGCTGTTTTTTCTTATTTTATTCATATTTGCTTATTATTATTTATTACAATTATTATTATTAATTATTTTTATTTT
>JACN01154182.1:0-13592 GCA_000787155.1 Scartelaos histophorus | reverse complement strand
CTTCCTCATAAGGTGATGCTGAGGCAGAATCGAATCAGCACAGCGGATGCCAACACAGAAAAAGGGTGCCCTGGTAATTAACATGCTGGAAGGCAATAATACACTTGAGATGCAAGACCTTAGTCATGAACTTCAGATTGACTGGGACAAAACTTGTTCCTTTAGTCTTTCATTTACTGAATAATATGCATGTATTATTGTATATATGTTTGTATTATTATAATTACAGAAGCTGGACTGTGTCATTTTTTTATTTTTTTTTTATTTTTATTGTAGTAGTTTTTATTATCCCCACGGGGATATTGTTCTCTGCATTTCACCCATCCTTTCAGGAGCAGTGCAAACTCCACACAGAAAAGACGGGGCAACGCAGGGATCAAACCCAGAGCCTTCTTCCTGTGAGGCATGAGTGCTAGTCCCTCAGGCACCATGCTGTAAGGCAGTTCAGGCAAATTATAGACCCATAATAAAACCTTTAGATTTCATTGAGCATTGCTTCACTGTTAGTGCCTGATAAAACCATGAGCAAGAAATTGGTCAGAGAAGTTAATGGTTTCCTACTGGGACGACCACAGTGGCAAAATACCACCTAAGAATGTGGTGAATGAGAGGCACAGAAGACCAATAGCCACATTATCATCTAAAGGATTGTGATCTTCAAAAACCTTTGTCAATCCAGCTTGCATCAAAAAGTTATTTCAATATGCCTTCTTTCCATGTATAATGTTTATCTTGTTTATCTTCATCAGTGCAGTGTTCACTACAGTTTCTAACAACTTCCAAAACACTGGAGGAGGCCACAGGTGCTCCCATTTTAGCCACAAGCCACAAACACAAAACATGTGCATGTGTGGATTAATCAAATGTATTTCTAACCTCATCAAGGCCTCACACTGCGCTCTGTGACTCATCTCACTCACCTCTCTTCTGTCTCAAACATCTCCTCTGCTTTTTTCGCTTCACTTCCTATAGCTCCCTTTCTCCCTTCCTTCCTTCCTTGATATTACTGTAAATCTCATCTTTGGCCTTGTCCTCCAAACCACTCGGCTGCCTATAAAAAGATAGTCATTTTTTTTTCGGTTACAGCGCGATAACTCTTTACGGGGGGTCTGAGCAGGTTTAAATGAGAGAAGCAAAGGTGGTTGTAGCTTCCGAGTGACTGCATATTAAACAGAGGAGAGTGTTGTGTAACGGGGCCCCTTCTGGTCTCAATACACTAATATAAGGTCACATGCACATGGTAAATCTTAACAAGCTCAGCCAGAACACTCTGCCATAAATATACACTCTTCTATATGGGCCGGGCTGATGCATTAGGTGCACTATAGGTGGTATGGGACTCATTATGTTGTTATATTAGTTTACTGATTTGTAAACTAAAATGAGGAACGGTACTGTGCTGTTGTATCCATACAAGTGACATAAATACTTATAACTATGGCTGCATTTTCCATAAAGAACCCCAAACAACACCAAAAACAATCTCAATTTACAAAAAATTATTCTGTGAACATTTGTCACAAAGCAACGCATAATTTTCATAATTAGAAAATAGCTGTACAGTTTGGTGGTATACTAAAACAGTTATATAGTCAACTAAATTAGATTAGTCGATTAAAGGATGCCACACACTATTGGATTTTTCAGTCTTAAATGAGTTTTTAATATGCTTCAAAAAGCGCACACCACAGACACAAAAAGAATCTTTCTCAGATTTTATATCCCCGATCGCAAAGACTCCTGCGGGATCAAAACAGACTAAAAGTTGTGAGCACACCTTCGCAACTTTAGTCTGTTTAAAAGACTAAAGTTGTGAGGTGCGCTCACAACTTCAAGAGTAAAACCACTGCACTCACAACTTCAAGAGCAAACTGTTGAAAAGATCAGAGCACTGCACTTCCAATTTAGATCCAAGTCAAAAGTGTGTTATTATTATTTGTGAAATGTGGTGCAATACTTCAGATACATGATTTTTAGTGCACAGAATCCTGGTGATAAAGTACATACACTGGAAGTAGAGTCGGCTTCTGCAGCTTCACCCCATTACTAATCAGGCTGGATTAGTCGTGCTGTTTTGTGAACTGGATGTCATTATTTGCAAAGAACAACTTCTATAGATAATGTGGGATGAGATGAAGCGGTTTTAATTTACAACTATTCGAGAGCTGAGTAATAATTATTTTCACTATTTCCTAAGTTTGTGTCTTGCACCTTGTGTCCGTCATTCGTCTGTGTTTTATTGGCTTTTACCGTAGCATTGCTGATGTTTGGTGGTTACGATCTGGCAGAGCAGCTAAAAGTTACACTGACACACACACGAGGAGCACAGCAACTTCTAAATCACACACAAGGACACAAAGTCGGGTCATGCCTCCCTGAACTCAAAGAGAAGCAAATCGCAGCCAAAATCTCTTGTAGTGTGTAGTGACTTTGAATCTCGAAAACTAGAAACTACAAAAATAATTACTTGACCTAATTATTTGAGTAAAAGTACTGTCAAATAATTTTAATTAAAGTGGGATTAAACGCCCAAACTCCCATAACCACATTTTAAACAAAGCTGCTGTGCAGTACCTGGAGGAAAAAGTGATGGAGGAGGAGGGGCGGAGTTTGGACACATGAGGAACACTGTGATTGGTCAAATAGGTTTTCACATTTCAAACTCTGCCCCCATGGCGTTTCAGTTTAGAAACACCTGGTTGTAATCAGGGCAGTCTTTTGTAATGTCACCAACTACTTAAAATTGCAGAGGCCACTGAACACAGTACACATTTAGATTTGCTGTTTTTGACCAGAAAGCTGCAAATTTACCTAGTTTACCCTAACATTGCTAAAAAAAAAAAAGATAACAGTAGAAAAT
Organism: Scartelaos histophorus; assembly: GCA_000787155.1. NCBI lineage: Eukaryota > Metazoa > Chordata > Actinopteri > Gobiiformes > Gobiidae > Scartelaos > Scartelaos histophorus. The sequence goes on along the minus strand of JACN01154182.1, from coordinate 10,732 downwards.
GCTATAATGCTACAATGCTAAACATCTTTTACACAGTTCAGTAGCAAAATTGAAAATATCAAAACTAAATAACATGTTTTGCTACACACTGATATCTAAACGTATATTAGAAGTACCCAAATACCCAGTATAGTACAGCCTGTTTCCTAATATTACAAAGGGCAATACTTACCCCAGTAAAAATAATACTTTCTTGAAGAGGTTATGCTAAATAAATACCTCTTCTTCTACCACTGCAGTTTTACTCACACACTTCTGTGCTTGTGCTTGAGTAAATAAACGTACATATCTTGTTTTTATGTGATTTTCTCAATAACACAAATCCAGCAGATGCCGACACTGCAGCAGATTTATGGTGCCAGATACAGAGATACACACATATTGAACTTCAGATGCGACAGATACCCACTGTTATTTTTCTCTTGTTGTAAATGACACCTGTCCACATGTGTAATTTCTCTTAACATGTTGTCATTCGGATCAGGTCTCAGGCTCGGTGCTTTAAAGAGAAGTGTCAGGAGGAGAGATGGGAGATGTTTGATGGCATGTACGCCGAGCACAGGGGGCGGGAGATACAGTGTGTTTATCAGCTACTGTCAGTGTGCAAGTGCGAGTGGAAACAGGGCTTGACGGAGGACGAGTATTCGGTTAATAAAGGAACTGTATGTGAGCTGAGTCTCGGTGGGTTTTAAAAAGAACTGTAATCACAACTGAATCTGGCTTGTACAAGAAAGGCTTTGTGTGAAAACTCAGAACCTCCAGAATTCACCCACTGAGCTGCAGGGTCTGCACTAGCACCGATTAATGACTGACCAAAGACCCACATACCCACCCCCACGCTCGCAAATAGGAAGTGTGCATGGGGAAGCTTCATATTAACCTGTGCTACATGATCACCCCTATCATTTCTTGCCTTATGAGCTTCATTTTATTGGAGCCAGTTGATATGGGTGATGTCCACTTCCTTAATCCAGTTTCTTAGTCCACTTCCTTTTGTGAGATTTTGGTTCCAACTGGATTTCAGCATGCGGGGCCCTATCTGTTTTCTTATCACATAATCATTTTGAGAACCAAAACATAAAATGATGACAAAAATAACTTGGCCATCACGCGATACTTTCATTGTTATTATGAATATATGAGCTGAGCAGCTGTTGTTATCTGAAAGAGCTGTATTGGATTTCATGTCTAACTCATATTCGGGGACACAGGTAAGTCATGATTAAGCAATTTAAAATGAAAATATTCAATACAGTCCACAAGGTGCTAGAGGATTTTTACATTTTTTTTTAACAAAGATTCCACATTATTACAAGACAGATTTTGCAATTATCACATTTTCTTTTATACTATTTTTTTACTGTCAAAATGCAATAAAATCTATTATAATTTTCTATATTAAATGCGGTATTTTCACCTATTTTTACCTTGTGAAAAGGTATGAAAAATAAGATGTTAACTATACCTCAGAGGAGAGCATTTATCACATCTATAAGGAACCATCTGATAAACTGCCTGATTATTTCACACCTTTGTTGAACATTGACACTGGTGATTTTAATAGCAGATCTCATGATTGTTTAACATCTGGCCACACTAGAACTGAGATGGTAAGAAGGCCTTTGGTTCTTTTGCTTCCCATAAATGGAAACTTTTGTAAGACATGCAAACACATTGGTACATTTACAAATTCTGGTGATGGATCTATAATCATAATGTTTCACAATTTTAATATGTAATTGTGAACACCCCAGGTTGAATTAACTGCCTGTAAGATTTAGAGATTAAATTCCATAAACGTGATCTAACTGTGTCCCCAGATGACATTTTCAAATCAGATACAATAATATTGATATAATATTGATTTATTCTCAATTACAAAACTCTGGACAAGTTGTTTGAGTTATAATTTAGTGTGTTGGTTCTCAAGACCATTATCAAATTGGTCTCTCATTTAAGTTGCCTGTTCCAATGTTGAAATCCAGTTGGTTTAAACCTAAAAAAACGGTCTCCGACAGATCAGAAAATAACATAACGTGGGCCCTTTAGATTGTTCTAATGTAAAATGTGATTAAGTTGTTTTATCCGCAAAAAGTGAAAATATTGTGTTAGCAGACCAACATCTATCTTGACCCTATAGTGCCTCACATGACACCCGCTGAACTGTACCTCCAGACTTACACCCACTGATCCCATGGCTCATCTTCCCTGCTTATACTGATCAATGGCTCTCTGGATATTATTGATGGTTTTTGCAGCATTCTATTCGATACCCAATTGAATGTGGCTTTTCACAAGGACATGTAAGGCCTCCATGGACTCACAATTCATCACAATATCGATGCGTTTAACCTTAAGTAATACGCTGTCTTACTGTTCGAGTAGAGCTGGATCCTGACTCTGTCCTTTGGGGCTGTGTAAAGCAGGGCCGCGAGCAGAGACAGACTCTTACATGTGAACAGTGGGAGGTGGACTGAGGTTATCATGTGATTTTAACTCAAATACTCATTCCAGCTACATGTATTTCAAGTATTTGTTGTTAGCGTTAGATATAGGGTTAAATATCGTAAAGGTGCACTGCACAACTTTTCTGCTGGGGGTCCACTACCTGTAAATGTTACTCCTCTGTCTAGACTGTTCCATGGGGGTCCACTACCTGCTTGTCTCCATGTAAATGTTACTCCTCTGTCTAGATTAAACCAAACTACTACGCTGCATTACAATTGAAGAAGAATCTATTCACAAAAAGAATAAATGCATATTTGAGCAATAGAAATACTCGTCATGAATAAATGCCAGATGTATATGTTTAATGTCATGCCATGGAACATTCCAGACAAAGCAATAACATTTACATGAAGACACACAGGTATCCAAACAGGTGTAAATATGAATAAGCTGTTGTTATGTTCATTATTTTTACACTTTGAGAATCTGTCCAGTAAGTTTGTCTGGTGGCATGATCCAGGCAAAGTATTATGATCTCCATGGAGACAAGCATGTAGCGAAGCAGTGAAAATACGTGACAGCACCTCTATTTTGTTTCATTTGTTCCCTGTGCATAAACTGTCCCTGCATTTTGGATGGAATTTTCACTGTTTATGACATAGGTAGAGCTATTCCTTCAGGACTCACTTCCTGTATTATTTTTTTTCACACAAACTACCACGTGACTGATAAATATTTACCACAAGTACAATTCCACTGATGATAATGGTAAAAGGATGGAAAAGTACTTTAAAATCTTCTATGTACTTTAAAGTTTTGATATTTCAAACCAAATAATATCATTGTAAATTGTGCACTGCTGGTCTGGGCAAACTTCCTGTCTCTCTCGGTCACTTGATTTCAGTTGTTTTGATCACACAAAATCCACTCTTCTTTCTGGTAATGCCTCTCTAAAGGTTTGTCTGATCTGTACTTTGGACCTAATACCAAAGGGACAATGGCAAGAGGTGCTCATATGGTGCACCAATCATCTTGATAAATGACTCTGACCTCTAGGGGGCATTGTGAGCTTGGCAGGTACGTACACAACACACAACACCACCAGAATATGAAAGACTCCATAAATGAGAGAATAGCCAGGTGTCATTTTTTTCAAAGATTTACTTCCTTGTAAACACATCAAAAGAATGGTCATTTATTCTTTATTTTCTTTTTTTTTTTTCCATAGGAAAGCTATGATGTGTAGCTGTCAGCGCCCTGTCGGTACAGAATGCTTTATCCTCCCAGTTTCATTTATTTATGACATGGTACAGAGGAGATCTAAAGGTGAGCAGACTCACTCTATCCAATGGGAGGTGGCCTTTAGCAACTGTTTTCAATGAAAAGTGCCATTAGAAACTATGCATTTCTCTTGTGATTGTTGCACATTTCAGTCTGAGGAAGGTAAATAAGCAAAGCAGGAAATTGTGTATGCTGGTGTTTAGATGAACACACTGATATATTCAGGCAGGTTCCACCCTATGAGGAGATTCTACACATAAAACACAATGCCTCTTCTGCTTTGCTCTGATAGTTTGGGGATGTATTAAATATGAGCTAAAACCTTAATCCAGTCATTTCAAAGAGCTAATCAAAAGAAAAGATTGTTTTTGTATTTTTCTTGTAAATCAAATGCAGTATTAGTTAAAATAATACCTGCTGCATATAAAAAAGAAAAAGCTGGCTCCATCACTATTCTTTCATTGACCCTTACAATACATTTAATTGGACACAGTATACTGTGTATGAGTACTGTCATTGTATACGGCTGTAGAATTCAAGTGATTCTTCAAGTTTTCCCCTCTAATAAGTACTATTTCACTGATGATTGAAACATGTCTTACAAGGGCCCTCATTGTATTAATTGAATTATAATTTAAAAATGTATAACTCAAGTATAATGCCGTCTTTTCCATTGTAAATGGTCCAATGAAACAGTGCCTCTAGCGCATCCATAACTTATTTTCTTTGGATACCAAATATGCACATTAATAAAGCTCAAGGTTGTTGCGTTCGCGTTAGCCATAACTAATCCTCAACAGTAGCTAGGAGGCAATCATAAATATACACTCATAAATAAGAAGCCACTGTAGGCCAAGTACATGCTTTGCAGTCAAAAGGTTGTGGAGTACTCAGTACTCAGCCAGTAGTAACAGTAATAATACCAGAAGAGTCACATTAAACATTTCTGATTGTGGATCTACCAGCAGCTTGTCTCCATGGAAATGGTAATGCTTTGCCTGGAACGTGGTAAAATATATGGTATTATACAGTATACAGTATATGGTATTAAAGTGTCTGAAGTTATTCATTACTGCACACAAAGGTACGCCAGCCCCTCACCAGTACAGAAGAAGCTTGGAGCAGTGGCCAGATGTGTTCTGACCAGTTGACAGAACTCATCTGTCTTTTTCTAAGCAGCAACAGTAATATTTAACCAATATCTCTTTGAATGGGTTGGCCAGTCCAAACCAACTGATCAATATGTGGCACTGTACTGCTATAGTTTTCCAAGGCATTTTTTTACTTCAGCAGCTGCAAGGTCACAACATAAATCAACAGTGACAAACAAAGAGCCAGAAGACGTGTCAGCATTCGCCTTGTGTTACGTGCTTCCCTGATTCATCGTCCTCTTCCCTCTCCTACAGCATATATAAACACTACCAAGAAGGACAAGAGCCAGCCACCATCAGAGTCCCCCTCTCAGTAGACATGGCCTCTCCAACACTGTGTTAGCGTCCACTTGTGTAACAGTATGAAGGGCCCTTCTGTTCGTAATGTGCTGCAATCAGAGAACCCAGGAACCTTTGGGGTCCAATGAGTCACTCACTTGAAATTGATCCCACTGCGATGTACCTGAGAATGGGCTGGCACTGTCCTCCTTTCTCCCTGGTCCAGGCTTGTCATGCTCGGCTGACTGGCCGATCCTTTTTAATCAGTCCATGGAGACATAACATACCTCTGACAAGAATTCATTGATCAACAGCAGGGGTGATGCAAGGGGAACATGGACAAATGTGTGATCATGAAAAGGCTGAAATAAAGGGGACATTATGTCGCTTTTTTCTACATGTGTCAAAGGACATGTTTCACTATTATTAAGCATAAATATCTATATCTTGTTTATTTTATGTGTGTTTCCATTGCTCAAAAATACCATACTATAGTGTAAGCATTCTTACCTTAAGCAGGTTTGCTTTTCCATGGATCTGGCCTGTAACTTAATTGATGCTTGTGCTACTTGTCTCCATGGATATATTTAATGCTAGTCTGGATACATTTAATGCTATTTTTTGGGACAAGTAGGTCTCAACGGACACAGCGCACCTTTAACATGAAGAAAAGATTGTAAGTTCTATGGTGGGGGCTGGATGATGCTCATGGTACTGACCACTTGAGCTTAACTCCAGAAGGATGGTAGGACTCCAGAACCATGATAAGGAGGAGGAGGAGGTCATCTTTTATTATTGAAGGGATCAATTTCACAGTTAAGCTATTTTTAAAACTCTACTTCACTGCTGATGGGGTCTGTGGATAGGACTTATTTTAGGGAAGGAGAACTGAACACAGGAAGAGAGCTATTGTGAGGTACTGAGTGCACTATTCATTTTAAAAGTTAGTGAACCAGTGAATGCACAGTGTAATCTTTAACAGGATAGAATCGACTCTATAGTAGATGAGCACAGATTTCACTCACACCGTGAGTGCAAAAGCAATTAATTATGTGTATTAACACCTATACAGTTCCATATGCAAGGTGCTATAATGGAACACTGACACGAGTTTCAGACATATGCGGGTTTGTCTGTGCCCTATATGTAGTATTTTGATAAAGAAGCACTTTTACACAGTAACCATCCAAACAGATGTCATCACATGTTAAGTGATCCACTGAGAAATCCAATAGCTTCTTTGGACAGTTCTGCTTTGGGAACATCATGTATAGAACTGATTCATTGATCATGATGACAGGGCTGCTTTGTGGGGAACATACAGTCTATGGTGGAGCCAAAGACGTTTCTTGGGTGCCTTTAGTTTGCCAAAAGATATAGAGGGATCTCTTATCCTTCTAGATGTTTTACCTAATATTAGGCACTTTCCACAAGTATACCAATGCTTGTGAGGTAAAAAAAAAAAGTATTGAGGTTAAGATACATTTGTATATGGCAAGACAAGACCCTCCTATTGTGAAATGGAAGTAAACCAGCTTTACATATGGCTATAAATATGACCTGTGAAAGTGTATGGATTAAAAAATGTCGCCAGAATGCTCATTTTGAGGTAATAAGGTATTACTCTTTCATTTGATGCTATTTTGAATACAGTTACATTCCCAAAACAAAACATGCAATATTTGATTGTTTAATATAGGCTTAAAATGGCGCAATATTCATGAAAAAAATGTTGCCGTTCTCTTGTAATTGATCAATAGTATTTTTAATCATCTGTGGCATTTTTACACTGTAATATATTACATACAATGTAAAAATATTCTAATTATTCCTATTCTGAAAATAAGGCAGGTATTGTATTGTGTATCAGTGAATGGTACATTGTACATAGTGCACATAGTACACAGCCTCCTACAGTCCATGTGACAAGCTATAGCAACAGCATTACACCTTCACCTTTGTCCTGTTTTTATGTGACACGTTGTAAAACTCACAAGTAAATGCTGAACATGTAAAAAGTTTTATTTACACTGTAAAGATATCATATGTTCCCAAAGCGAAGTCAGCATTTTATCATCTCTGATCTTGTCTCTCTGGATTTCAGCCAATGTTACTTAAAGGGTCCATATTACTATTACTACTATTACTACTATTACTACTACATATTACACTCTTTTCTGATCTATGCTATAATGTTGTTTCTTCATCAAAAACATAAATGGAATTGTGTTTTCTTTCATTCACACATGTTTAACACACAGATCCTACACTGTACTGAGTTCTTCTATTAAACAGATAACACTCTGTTCCACCTTGTGATGTCATGTGCTAAGAAAGTGCTCCACTGAGTTTTGAAACTCTATACACCCTCACTTGATGATGTTGACAATTTCAACTCTGGATTTTCCCATATCTACTAAAGTAAAGGTAAAAGATAGCTGTTAACTTGGAAACTACCGCTTCTCGATATAACAAAGTGGAACTGACCATTTTGAGCTTTGGAGATGTAGACTAATAATAAAGGGTCACTCAAACATGTGTGAATGAAACTAAACACAACTCTGGGTATCAGATGAAGAGAAGAGGTAAGTTGCTTCCATAGACTGTATAAAAAAAGTGGACTAAGCGAGTGTGACGTCACCCATAGGATTCAGCGCCGCTCAAATGAGGCTCTTGATGCTTCACGGTTACAGGAGCAAATTTGGAGCCAGACTCCATATTTGGAAATCTGACCGCGAGTATCATAGCAACCACAAGAGCCAATCACGGTTGAGGTCGTTAATGTTCTCGCCCTTCTCACCAGAGAGCGGTGAAGAGCTTGATGAGCTACTCATCTCAAATTAGTCTTGACGGGCAAGAATTTCACATTTGTCAAAACTAAGTATTTACACATCCGTACAGAATATTTAGCAAATAAATCAACTACCATTACTACCAAGACAGCGTTCCAATGATAGTTTTATTAAATGTCTTGATCCACTTGTTGAAGTCATGGATCTAGTTAAAGCCCGGAAAAGTAGCACTGTCATTGGATAAATGTAAATGTCATTCAAACCTGTCCAAACTGGGCCACGCCCCCAACAGTGGAGGGGGCAGGGAAAGGGGTTACTTAGCAACGAAACGCACCGGGTGTCAATCAAACCTGTTGCTAACGTTGGCGGGAGCGACCTCGGTGAATGAAGGCATCTGATTGGTCCATTATTTATGTTAATATCTTGATTTAGGAACAAAATATTGAAATACAAAATTCAGGATCATCTAGAGCGGGTTAATAACATTTTAAGACTAAAATGACGAGGCCACAGCAGCAGTTACAGAGAGAGAGGCACAAGATCTTAATGGAAGTCAATGGGAGCCAGGGTGAGAAGGAGCCGGAAGAGCCTCCTGTTTAGGGTTAAAACTAAAATCTTAATAGAATGTTGCTCTTACTGAAAAATGTAAATGTGGACAAGGTACAAACCCGAGGGACACTGACTGAATATAAAAGTCCTTTATTACAAGGAGGGAAGCCAACGGGTTTTGACCAGTGAGATGGTCTTTGTCAGGACATCAGGGTGGAACAGGATACACAGGGTCATTAAATACTATAACAATACAATCACGTGACAAGATCGCATGACTACAGGAAAAAGAAGCAAAAAAGTTTGGCCAACCATGAGGAAAGTATAAATGATGGACAGAAACTCTGGGTATGTTTTTGATGAAGTAACAACAATATAACATGGCTTAAAGCTCAGAAGAGTCTGTTTTTGTGTAATATAGGACCCACTCTCCACTGTGTAACATTCCCGATGGCAGGCATGAGACAGTCAATACAACTGCAGCGTATTGATATTAAAATGGACCTTCTTGCAGCTAAATTCACAATTGCAGTAATGATGAGCACAAAAAACATTTTTTAATTATATATGAAGATAATTCTTCTTTAATAATGAAAGTGGCTGTGCCCAGTTATTTCCATTAAGCTGAGTAAACTGTATATTGCCCGAGTACATATATATTATAAAAGAAACTCTTTAGGGCAAAATAAGCCATCTGTGGACTGCTGTATCTAATTATAAACCGCTGTACCCTCTGAGAACCAGGAGGAATGCTGTTAGCATGCTAGTTGTTGTTATCATTATCCTGGTGCAAAGAGTTTTGGTTTTGAAAAGTGTTTATAAACTCATTGCAGTGAGTAATTAGGATGCTCTGAAACAGAGTCAAAATATTGCATTATTACTGAAATGAATGAAGCAAAACACAGCCCAGGTATGTTTTTGATGAGGTAATAACATTCTGACATGGCTTAAAGCTCACAAGACACAATTGTGCATAACATCGGACCTTAATTTGTGAATTACAAAGAGTACTGGTGTTGGACTGGGCACTGGCTCATCTGGTTCAGTGCAGGAGGCAGTTGTGGGTATTGCACTGCTCGACTTCTCAGTTATCTGCTCATTGCACATGTAACAGCACACTCACCCCAGGCTCAGAGGAAAACTCAGCGCCTATGTGTGTGTGCTCTGTGAGACTGTGAAATCACAAGCTTCACTTTAAAGGTCTTATATTACAAACATGTCCTCTTGTGAGCTTTGAGTCATGTTAGAATGCTGTTTCCTCATCAAAAACATATTTCAGCTTGTGTTTTGTCTCATTCACACATGTTTGAGTAAACCTTTATTATAAGTTTGTTCACATCTCAAAAGCTCAAAATGCATTGTTCCAAATGCTCAAGGTAGCAGTTGCCTTTTACTTTTGTTCAGTAAACATCAGGAATTCCAGGGCTGAAATTATCCCTATAACTCTGGATATGGATAATATGATTCTAGTGAAGGTGTATGGAGTTTAAAGACGCTGTGGAACACTTCCTGTATTACCACTGTCCATTCTGTTTGAGAGAAAAACAAATATGCAGCGTCTGGGTGTTAAAGGTGTGGGAATGAAAGAAAACACAACTACAGGTATGTTTTTAATGAGGAAACAACTTTATAACACAGGTCAGAAAATAGCATATAAGCCCTTAATAATAATTTTAGTACATATAAGAATTTTTGTGCAATTTGTATTTAATTGTCTCACATGTATGCAGATTCCAGACTGATATTATTCCTAATTTGACTGTAACATATTGAGTATTATTCCTTCCTGTTCAAAATCACAAAATGAATAGTGGGATTTCAGCATAGCAAACAACAGATTTCCAGTACATGTTTTATGGAGAGCTGTGAGTAGGGGATAGGGGGTAGGTGAAAACTGATATTTCCAACACATTTAAGCCTCAAATGTTGGACAATACAGGATTTCACACAAATATGAATGGATCAGTGGAACTTTGAGTCAGCTAAAGATGAGGGAGCTCTGCTATAAAAGCTCTGAAAAAGTGTTTTGGGCACAATCTGTCCTCTTTAAAGATGTGTGTGAACATCAAAAGTCAAAGCACCCTTGTGATTTTGAGTGCATGTGTAGCTGCACACAATGAGGGTATTATCTGTTCAGTTTGATTTGATTTCACCTTAAATAGCAAAATATAAAGAATAAATAGGAGATAAGTTCTATGATTTACATGCGTGTTTACATTCGTGCTTCTGTCA
>KN502538.1:10929-23615 GCA_000787155.1 Scartelaos histophorus | reverse complement strand
CATCTGACCTGAAATGGTACAAAATGAAAATATAAGTGTGATGCTAATGTTAATGTAAGTGACGATAGGCTCGATATGCTAAGTTATACACGCCCCGAGGATCATTTGCTTAAAGATTCTATATTACTCTGTTTTCTGATCTATGTTATAATACCTGGACTTATGTTTTGCTTCAGTTGCACATGTTTAACACACAAGCCCTGCACATATTGGGCATGACATTTTGGACCTTACATCACAAGGTGGAAAAGAGCATTTTGAGCTTTGGACATGTGGACAGATTAATAATAAATCATTACTCAAACATGTGGGAATGGAGAAAAATACAAGCCCAGATATATTTTTTGAGGTGGAAAAACATTATAACATGGCTTCAAGCTCACAAGAGTTGATTTTGTGTAATACAGGACCTCGCACGGACTCTTTTTGGACTGTGTCATGTCTAAACATAATAGACCTGCACTATATCACAAATGCTGTTTGTATTTAGCATCTGTCTTCTTAGAATCCACTTAACATTCTCTATGCATTCATAACAAAAGAATTTCATTGTGATAAAGGCTCGTGGTTAATGCTCTGGCTTCATCTAGTCTTCAGTTCTTGGAATGACAAGAACAGTGCATTGCTTTGACTGTCAAACTTGTCCAATGCAGTAATCAGTAAATCTGATGAAAATTCAATGGAATGATGATTCTTTTTATAGGAAATGGCAAAGTTTTTCTTGTGTCTAAATTGGATTTTTGTTTGATGTTTATTTTCCCTGTCTTAATTTGACCTCCTGTAACTGCACAACTCTAAAGGACAATCCTTCTCCTCTTTTGTGTCCAGTTAAAGATGCCAGATAAAGCAGCGGCAGCAGCTCACACCTATTTCCAGGCAAACCCCGAACACGTAGAGATGGGACAGGACCTGGAGCAGTACAAAACCCAGCAGGGCGTGAGGCAGGAGCACTTTGTGGACAGAGAGGCTCGCTTGCATCAGGTACAAAACACTGAACAGACACACTGCTGCGCTCTTATCTAGTAATGGAAAAAATATGTTGAAACTCTCAAAATGTATTTAGTTACAGGATACTGAATCCGTGGCTTAAAATGTAACAGTGCTGTATTCTGAAAACTTAGAATACTTGCATGCAGAGTTCCATATAAATAATAGGGTAAAGAAACCATAGGATTAAAAAAAAAAATTATGTATGTATATAGTTGGGTATGTTATGCATTTCCACTAACTGCAGATGAAAAAAATCACACTGCAAAATGTTTTCTCACTGATTCTGTGCAGGTTAATGCCTACATTGTGTTATCAAATACTGCTGTGTGTTGCATTTATTTTATGAAAGTAACTGTATTCTGAATACTCCCAAATTAAAAAGTAACTGTAAATAGAATATAGTTACTCAAAATTAGTATTAATAATATGTATTCTCAGTACATGTATTCAGTTACTTCCTAGCCCTGCACTTATCTGCTGTGTGTGTGGGTATCCAGTTTTCTTTTATACCTATAAGCTGATTTATATAATGCGTCTCAGCAGGTTTTCCTCTTTGCTTAAGGAGAGACAGATGGAGTCAGTAGTCATTGTATGATAATTGCCCTTGTGATAAAGGCTCTTGCTGTTTTTGACTGGAAAGACATTTGGGTCTGTTTAAAGATAGTTGGGGAAAATGCAGCAGCTACTTCTGGTTTAGTGCCAGCTGTTCCAGTGCAACTATGGAAAATACTATCAACATTTTGCAATATTAATGCCTATCACTGCAAAAAATACAATGTTAAATAAGATAATAAGTTGATAACTGTTTGAGTCAAGTTGTAGTTATCTTGATTTGAGCACATTTTTTCTGTCTTAAAATAAGATTTGCCGATGGAACAAACATAAAATCACTTTTTTATTTAAATTAAGAAAACAACAAGACTTTTTTTACTTGAAACGAGGAGAAAATGCTACAGCACATGAAGTAAGAAAAATCTATATAATAATGCAAATCTTATTTTAAGACTGAGCAAAATGTTCTCGAATCAAGATAAGTACTACTTAACTAAAGCAGAATACCCTGAATACTCAACCTATTATAGTATTAGTGTTGTTCATTCAAAAGTATTCAGACATTTTAATGATTAATTTAATGATTTTTATCCAGCAGGTTATTGGGTTATACATTTTTATACGTTTCACACTCAATACAAACATGGGGGAGTTTACGATGACAATAACAACTGATTTTGTACATTCAATCTCCAGCTGTACCATCTTTACTGAAGCACTGAAACCCAAGCAATCATTTTTATCAGAATATTTAATAGACGTGTCCTCATTTCACATCAACTGTTGCAAACATTGCAGTGGTTTTCTGTGAAACAGCTGTTCCACCTTAACCTTTCCACCTTCTCCAGTCTATTCCAAACAGATAATGAGAGCTGCTGCACTCCTCACAGCACCAGGGGGCCATAAATGATTTAATGAGCAGCCACAGTTTTACATGTTTTACATGTGGGTTTTATCTCTCAAACACACCCAGTAAAACAGACATTTCTCCACAGATCTGACAAGTAATTTGCCCGGTTTAGTTTTCCATGATGATAGAGACTCCCTACTTTGTAATATTTCAGACAAAGCAATAACCAGACAATAGAATATAACATTTAACAAAATGCAATAATAAACATACAAGCCAAACACAAAAACATAAAATAAACATAAAACAATACCTACAACAAATAAACAAAACAAGAAAAACTACCCACCCCTTCCACCCAATACACACACAAATTCATGAAATCAAACAATAAAGTAATTAAAAAACAAAACAAAACAATAATTACAGTCTTTATGATTTTGATTTATATTGTGATATATTGTGAATCCCTTTGAAATATGTTTTTCCTGTATTTTTCTATCTTTAGCGCTACTTCACAGATGCGGTGAAGTTATATGACAAAGGAGACTATGAGGGGTCTATTGTTCTGTTTGAAGAGGCTCTGGTGGAGTACTTTAAAGCGGATGTGGAGTGCCGGGCTTTGTGCCAAGGACCACAGAAGTTTGAGAACCATGATTACCTGCGCTATCGCTACAGCCTCCATGAGCTGGTGTCAGGTGAGTGGCAACAGGACACAGCAGCTCTGCACCAGTGTCTGAAAAGGCTCATAAATGTAGACATGTCCATATGGTGTGGGACTGTGCTGTCTGTTCAGGGAGAATTAAACACTGTGGTTTCATCCTCCTTTTTATAAATTGTAATTGTTTAGAAATCACAAACAACAAAGATATTTACATAATTTGCTGTATTTGTTGCAACATCAGAGTGATAATTACAATTGTGCCATACTTTTAACAATGAGAAACAGAACTGAGTTTACGTGTATAAACTTTAGATTATGGTTGTTTATAACAGCTGGAGTAGATTTCCGATCCTATTATAAAGGCGCTAAGTGCAGCGCGGGGAGATGATTAAATTCCTTGTAGGAAATTTCTCGGAAGCACTGCACTAACCTTCCAACTTGTATAGCTTCAATAATTTTTTGACCCAAGGAGAATTTAAATTAAAAAAATAAATAAAGAAAGAAATGCCATGTAGCTTTTTCCCCATGAAGATGTTAATGCTTGGCTTGATATATTTCACTGCATGGCATTAACGGTCGCCATGGAAACAAGCAGAAGATGATTCCCGACAAAGTTACAGGTCAGATGTGTGGAGAGGAAGGTCCAGTCACTGTAATTGTGCACTGTGCTGTGAAACATTTCAGACTAAGTCATATATCTCCATATAGAAACAAGCAAAAAATATGCACATTTAATTTTGGTATTTTAAGAAGTTTTGTAACCTAAGTTAAAGAACTAATCTATTCTGTTAGATGTTTACTGCATGTTTAAAGACGTTAACCAGTCCTGCTTCCAACCCCAGTTGAATGGAAAAATAAATGAAAAGCAGTGCACTAAGGCCCCATAATGTATCATGATGGACACATTTTCCTATAAATTACAAAATGCAATACTTGAAACCCAATCCACCAATTACTGTAGATGGATGTGAGTGAATCAGGACCACTGCTCTTATACTGATATATTTGTTCAGCTGGATGTAGTAGCCACGTTGTAATTGTTCGCCAGCGCATTTTCTCAAATACAGGCCACTCATGTATACAGTATAGAGAAAATAATGGGCTATGGGCCACACTTTGTTTGACTTACAATCAAAAGGCTTATTTTACGTAGCACCGCTGTGGAGCAGAGGGTGATTGTTTGTGTATGCTTATGTTCGCCTTCCCTATTATTAAATATGTAATACATGTAGCCCTGTCATGATAATTACTGTGTCAACTTATCGTTCAACAAATGAGAGATGGAACAATAATTTATCACGGGGACTTTTTGTTTGTACTAGTAGGGAATAATAAGATTTATTCTGTAGAGGATTGAATAAAAAACTTCTATTACAGCTCATCCATACCAACTTAAAGATGCACAATGTAACCTTTTGGCTTTCTATGGATATGCTATTGTCTGGCTAGAAGGTTCCACACTATGATAATAACCACATCTACTATACATTTATTCAATTACAGGTGGTTTTATGGCTCAAAATATCTAAGATTTCCACAGATCTTACCCATAACTTGGTCTGGTTTAGTTTCCATGAAGATAGAAAGGCCTAATGTGAAACACTCCCTACAAACAAATAATATCTATAATAATATCTGACAGATCCTCCACCAGAAAAGCTACACAATGCACCTTTAACTGCTAATGTGTTTAATTCTAATATTTATTAATTGCAGAATCCCAGTTATATATTTATATAAACAATATTCATCATTCTTCATCATTTATCACCTCGACTGTCTATAGCAATAACTCACACTTCATAATGTGTTATCTTGACAGGCCTAACTACATGAGATGTTTTTCATATGAAATGCCTCGATTATAAATCGTCTGTTTGTGTTGCATCGGAGGCTGTTAAAATTCATGCGGCACCTCGTCATATTTTATGAGATAAGTTACATCTGTTTCAGGGTGACTGCACTATACGTACGCTCCAGAGGCTCGCATGTTGTCATCTCTTGTGCAAGAAATATTGCGCGCTGTAAAAATCACTCTCCACTGGACATCAACAAACACACATTTACTACGCAGAACCAGACCTCGCCCCCATAATAAACAAGAACAGTTTATTTGTTTCATTTCCAGGGACACTGACACTGATTGTTTGGAATCCAGAGCAGCCGATGGTCAACAAACTCTGCAAACTCACATCATTTAACTACAAACCTTAGTCATATTCTGTGCAGCTGTCTCTTTGTATTCATGTCACTACACTCACCTACTGTAATATTTCCCATCCTCTTAAATGCTCTGTGTGTCTCTCCTCAGACCACTTCACTCAGGTGTTGCACTGTGAACATGAGTGTGTGAGAGACTTGGCCACTCGACCTGGACGCCTCTCGCCGATGGAGAACTACCTGCCCCTGCACTACGACTACCTGCAGTTTGCTTATTACCAGAGTAAGTGACGCCTTTATAACCAGGGGAGAGGGGCTCATAGAGTTTTGTTACGGCCCAGAATTGCACCTCCCTATTCATTAGTATTAGAGGGGTCCCCACATGAGGCCTCTTGCCCCGGGCCCTCAAATTTTGTCAATGGGCCTAATTACAACTACTATTATTTCGTTGTGCAATAGTTTGGCACTTCTTCACATTTAGTTGAAGAAGACATAGACACATAGATCTAGTATTTGTATTAAACTATAACATATTTTGCATATAATAAATCTCAATATTGATCAAAAACAGATCTAAGTGAAACAGGTCTAATGATTTTGTGTTCAAAACTGCAGAACTGCAAGACCCTGCCTCTTCATAGTGGCGTTTCACTATAACAAGCAGTGGATTTTACAGTTACATGTTTCATTTAATTCACATTTAATATTAATTTATGGAATAATTGCAAGTAAGTAGAGAGGAGTAAGCAGGGATGGGAAGAAGGTGAAAACTGAAAACTCAAGTCTAAATGCAGGATACATAGTCATTTCTTTTTAGATAATATGTTGCTTTAATTACTTATATTTTCTCCTTTGTGGTTTCTGATGATAGTATCTCGACTCTATGGGCCTGTAGGTTCATCACTCAAATGCCCCATCTTGCTTTTACTTATTTAGTGAAGCAAATTCAAGGCAAAGCTGCTGGCAATACAACAAAGACTTCAGTTGTGAAAGACTTTGTGCTGTGAAGATGTATGAGATGATCAGATAACTCTAATGACTGATAGGCCCAAGCTAAACAAAGTATTGAGTATTTCCAAAGATATTTTTTCTGTTACTGGAAACTATCAGTAGTATAGTATGTGGAAAAATGTCAGATTTACACACATGCTTTTAATTATTGACAAAGTAGAATCATGAAAATACATTTTAAGTGTCTGAGATTCAGGGAAAAACAAAGGCAGTTCGATTTGCACGTCCTCCCAACTTCTTTTCACATTTTTAAAACATAAACATATTAGCTAAAATGTGTGTGCTTGACTCAAACCTGCAGGCATTTCTTGACCTGGAAACACAGCTGATAACATGACGACTTTTACTGCCAATACAGGAAACCTTAAGTCAGCCCTGAGCCTTTACAAGACGGTAAAAATGGTTTATATGCAGTAGTGTCTAGGAGATCTTTATGGTTCTGAATGCTACTGTCTGACTCATGTAACATACTGTGGCTTAACTTGCTATAGTATAACATTGTATTTTAGCTACTAACATGTTTTTGCATTTTATATTTTAGTGGACTGGCTGGAGGAGGCCCTGCAGTGCGCCCTGACCTACCTTTTGTTCCACGAAGGAGAGGAGTTTATGACTGAAAATGTGGATTACTACAGGGAAGTGCTGGAACAGGATGGAAAGCCACGAGAGGTGAGTCATTTATGTATTTAAGATGAGGAAGTATGGAAGTGCTTAGTGCAGTCTGGGTTTATAATGGCTTAAATAACAGTTTATGGTACAAACTGTAGTTGTAAAGGGCTTAATATAATTATGGGATTAGGATATTTCATTTTTTATTATGCAAAATTGTCTCTTGTGAGCTTTAAGCTGCATTCGTTATATAATGTCAACCAGGACTGAACCAGGACTGAACCAGGACTGAACCAGGACTGAACCAGGACTGAACCAGGACTAAACCAACAAACCTCATCAAATCCTGGAGTTGTGTTTTGTTTAATAAACTCAAGTTTGACTTTTTTTTTTAGTCCATCCACATCTCCAAAACTAAAAATGCTCTGTTCAAACTTGTTATTCATGGTAATGGCGTTGGTCTTTTATTCTGTGGAGATGAGAAATTTCAGAGTTGTAACCATCCAAATGATTTTAGTGAAGGTGTATGAAGTTTAGAAACACAGTGGAGCACTTCCCGTATTACACGTTTTCTCAATTCACTCAATATGCAGGATTTGTGTGTTAAACATGTGAATGAAACAACTCCAGGCATATTTTTGATGAGGAAACAATAATTACAGTGTAATTTGGGCCCTTTTAACACATTTGCAACAATGTGCATAGGCCTGTCACCCACGATAACCACATACAACTCTTTTCAAAATGTACAATATTGTTAATTACACTACAGGCAATAGAAATGGTTATTTTGAGTTTCTTATTCACCTGTGTAAACCTTAAATCTTATCATAGTACGTTAATAAATGAAAAAAGCACACATGGCAAATATTGAGCTCCAGAAAGTATGCAATATAATTTATTTATTTATTGGTTTATTAGGACAGTGTACAATTACATTAAGCACAGTGGCAGAGATGTTTGTACCAGATTGTAGCTCATTTTTCATCTGTCGTCCTGGGAAGGGGAGACAACACAAACACAAAACAACTATACAATATACAAATATAAAATTAAATATTTATATAAAATACACTAAATATTTACAAGGTAAAAGTGCAATGTATAATGTAATGTAATGTAATGTAATGTAATTTAATGTAATGTTGTAACACTGTTAGTTTGGTCGTCTGTGGCCATCAGGTGACACCCACAGGGGGAACATCTGATGGCAAAATACCCGTTAAAGTTAAAACAACTGTACAATATACAAAAATACAATACAATAAATATTTACAAGTTAAAAGTGCAATGTATAATATAAAGTAATGTAATGTAATATGATATTGTAACACTATTTAATAATTACTGAATATATACGATAGCTGGAACAACAGTGTGGGAGGTGCATTTCACATTTATTCATTTTAAAGTTTTATTATCTTAACCAAAGTTTGTTCCACAACCCAAAACATCCCAGTTATTTAATTTACAGGGGACAGGGATCTTTTATGATTAGAGTTGATCTTGCCATTCATAACAACATACCTGCCAGTCTGTTTTCACTGCTCTGTACAAAGCTTTTTAGCTGTATGTATTGGCTGAAGCTGCTACTCACTGTTTGGCATTGGATTTCTCTGAAGTTTGCTTTTTCCTTGGACGGGTACTTATTCATCTGGAAGTGAACCATCAGTCTGTTTACAGCAAAGTGTTGTTTTCATCCGGTCACGCTAACTATCCCCCCCCCACCTCTCCCGCTGTTGATGGCAAACTAAATAGTTAAGCTTTTAGGATCTCATCTCTTTTGCTGCTTGGTTGAATTTGTTTCTTTAGGTTTATAAGAAAGTGCTTTGTCTAAATCCACCTTTTTTACACAAATCTGGTTCTCATTATAGTACAGCAGCTCTTCATAGCGCCGTGTGAACATGTGAGAGAAAGGCCACTTAGAGAAAGAAAACAAAATCTTATAGCCTACATTTTACTGACCATAAACTATTTTAATGCCATTTATGTATTTTAGGAGTTCCAAATCTGGACCGGAACATTTAATTGCTCTTCAGTGTATAACAGAGTTGATTTACCCAGGCTGAAGTCAGTGCCAGTACCAGGCTGCCAAAGAATTTTGCATTTCACAACCCACACGTTACAATGCCTACATAAATATCTGCACGTTTTATGCATGGCTTGAAAACCTCAAAATGTCACTAGATTAGAGAGATTTCCTTTATAGTAAACATACATTTATATTTACATTTACATTTACAACTGTACAACATCTCATCCTTATGTAATAATATCATGTCAATCACTATTTCATCTTTGCACTGTTTCTCCTTACAACAGCTTATACACAGCTGAGATATATTTGTATTACTATGTTTCTATATTTTATTTTGACTTGTACATACACTTATATAATTATTTCCTTATTTGACACCAGCCTCTTGCTATTTTTGCTTCTTGCTTAGATTAGACTTAGACTTTATTACCATTTATGGTTTTGCTCTTTGGTGACATGTGAGCTACTGTGTCCAAATAGTTTTCCTTGTGGATCAATAAGTCTAGTTTTAATACATTGTTGCTAATGTTATTGGAAATTTTGCCGATTTGCAGGAAGCCGCTTGGTACCTGAGGAGACACAAACAGGAACTAGAGCTACTTCTTATGGGCAGTGAAATCATGGGAGCCGAGTTTACCGAGGGGGTGAGTAACTTTAGTAAGTTAATTTGAAACAGCCAAGCCAAACATACTTCTACTTTGCAGGGCTATATTCAGTCAGAAAAACAACATTATCAGGCACTTGTTACATGGCTGCAGAGCATGTGTGTGATCTAAAGCAGATCTGCTCCAGGGTGTGCAGGGTGTGTCTGCACTGTCACTGACCACAGGCAGAGTAACAGGTGCTTCATAAAGGCAAGGCTCGTCTTTGAGCCAACAGTGACACCAGCTGGACAGGATATGACATAACATTCTTAAGGGGGGTTAAGCCACTGTTTTAAATGAACATGTATTTTTGTATTTTTCTATACTGTGTATGTATTGTGGCATAATTTATTAAATACTTACATTTTACATTTGCAGAATTACTGGAGTGGCACAGGTGGAAGAGATGACTCAAACAGGTAAAAGGCACAAACTTTAACAATAAAACATAGATGTGTTTGTTGAGATTGTTACACAAGTATTGTGCAGTAAGTAAAAGAAAGAAAATTAATATCCAGATATTAACTGACACTTAAACACTAAGAAAGGAAAAATACAGGTTTTTATTTATTTATTTTATTTGTGGCATCAAAACTAGTAGCATCAGTCCTTTTTCTTAGTATCAAAATCAATTTGGAAATGTTTGTATTGGGACAACACTGATAAGTAATGACTTGATCATTAATTCTATATTGTTTTCTGTTGTTTCAGAATTCCCTCTGGTACTGATGGTGGACTGGAGTATGTTCCTATTTCAGACAAAAAGAACATCTCTACAGCTGTTTTACGAAAGCAAGAAGGTCAGGCCCTGTCTGCAGGCTCATTGTGCTGAGACACACAGTCCATGTGTGACAGTCTCTTGTGTCTCCAGGGGGCCCTCTAGTGTACGACAGTGTGCGTCTGGTGAAGAACTCTGCTGCTTTGAATGGATCTCAGAGAGTGCTTCTGGACAGTGTCATATCTGAGGAAGAGTGTTTAGAGCTCAGACACTTGGCACATGTAATATATTTAAAACAATTAAAACATAATTATGTCGCCTGTTGTTGTGACAGGTTTATGTTGATAATCATTTGTTAATTTTCTACAGTCTGTCACAATGGCTGGAGATGGTTACAGAGGGCGGATGTCACCACACACTCCCAATGAGAAGTTTGAAGGAGCCACAGTACTCAAAACTCTACAGGTACAGACACACATATAAACGTATAAAACATGTGTTGTAACTACAACAATACAACAGCTGTCTGCTTTTATGTTTTAGTATGGATACGAGGGCAGAGTACCTCTCAGAAGTGCACGACTCTTTTATGAGGTCAGCGAAAGAGCCAGAAGAATCATCGAGTCCTACTTTCTGCTCAACTCTACACTGCATTTCTCATATACACATCTAGTGTGCCGCACTGCCATAACAGGTCAGTGGCACACATCAGGTCTACATTTTCTACAGAAAACATTAATGGAGATTTAGTTTCAGTTTTGTTTACATTTGTTTTTTTTCTCTTAAGGTCAGCAAGATCACAGAAACGACCTGAGCCATCCTATACACGCAGATAACTGCCTGTTGGATCCTGAAGCCAATGAATGTTGGAAGGAAGCACCTGCTTACACATACAGAGACTACAGGTGAGAAACACAACAGGTCTCATGCACACTCAGATGTTACTCTGATCTGTGATCTTAACATATCTTACAATGTCTCACCTTTTTAGTGCATTACTCTATCTGAATGGAGATTTTGATGGGGGAGAATTTATTTTCACAGAAATGGACGCCAAAACGGTCACGGTAATTACAGGCCACAGTAAACTTAAATTTGGATTAGATATATGTCAGAATACAGCTATGCCAAATTATTTTACTATCAACAGTACTTCACAAATGCAATAAGTGGAAAATATAATATAATGGTAAATCCTAAAATTGACAGACTGAAACCATTGACACTGTTGTTGTCCCAGGCCTCAGTGAAGCCCAAGTGCGGTCGAATGGTGGGTTTTTCTTCTGGAGGAGAGAACCCACACGGAGTGAAGGCAGTGACCAATGGACAGAGGTGTGCAGTGGCTTTATGGTTCACCATGGACCCCCTTTTCAGAGAACTAGTAAGAGCCAGTTTCATTCATGGTAGTACTCATAATAAGGCTTCTGTATCAGGAATAACTCTTTGAATGTTATTCCTACAGGAGAGACTGCAGGCTGATGAAGTGATCCAAGCTCTGGACACACAGTCAGTGTGGACACAAAATCTCAACATCAACCCTAAAGATGAACTCTAGACAAATACTGCAATGCTTGCTTCTCCTCACTAAAATAACTTAATTATTTTAATATTTATTTAATATCCTTTGGATAAGAACATGTCTATTTTTGTAATAAGTGTAATTATGTGTTATATTATTAATGACTTTATGCGTGATGCCATGCACCAGTACTTGACTTTTTTGTCTACATACATACACATAGTCATTGTTTAATGGTTGTGTATACTGTGAAGATAAACATGATTCCAATTCCAATGTCAATGGTCAGTACACAACTTACATTCACATGATGTTTTTCAGTCATTCTTATATAGCTAGTGCACTGTTTGAACAAGCTCTCTGTTGCTGAACATTGAATGCACTCTGAAATCTTATTTACTTTATTTGTTATTCTTTTAGAAAATGCCTCTGGGCACAGAGAAACTGGTTTACCTGTACACTGAGAAGAGTTGGTGTTTATTTATAAGTTTTAGACAGCTACATCTGTAACTGTTGAAGTAATATGATGAGCTTTTTTCATAAAAACAAATGCCAATCGTTCCTGTTTCAAGGAATACATATTTTATTTCTTAATTATGTCCTTGCAGAGTCATGCACTGTAAATCTTTTTTATTTTATTTTATTTGTGCTCATTGGGTTTCTGTTGATTGTGTTACAAGATGTTGGCCACTTTTACTGTTCTGATATTTAATGATAAAATGCTGTAGCATACACTTTATGTATGTGTATATGCAAATAAATATTATACAGCTTTATTTAGTTGTATCATGTTTTATTTCAAACAACAAAATACATGTATATATGTTTAAAAAATCTATTAAATAATTACTTTGACATTGCAATACTGTATTAACAGTGAGTCTAATACACTTGTAAGCCTCTGTCTAACTGATTGTAAGGCTTACTGTAC